>JAVTVY010051757.1:0-26235 GCA_036873755.1 Hanleya hanleyi
ACACAATGACGATGTCAAGGGATTATCTCCCTTGGTAGGCTAAGCTACTGAACTGGAGGCACATGGATTCTGGATAACATGATCACTGAGCTGTGCCATATCTAGTCATCAGAAGTAGGGTTATCTCCCCTTGGAGGGTGCTTTACTGCACAGATCACCAAAGTTGTCTCCCTTACTTACCAGAGGGGTTTTCACAGTTATCTGCCATATTTACCAGAGAGAGACCGGCAGGTATTATTCAGCAGATAACCTACTCACCAAAGGGGTACCCACAGATATTCCACAGTATCTGTCCTACTAACCAGAGAGATACCTGCAGATATTATACAGCATAGGCTTTACCCTACTTACCCGTGGGAAACCCACGGATATTACAATATATTGGACACTGAAATAACTCCGATGGCTAATAAGCGTTTTCTCATTCCAAAATGGTGTTAAATCAATGGTACTTTTACTTATTTTACCTCGGAATAGCAGATTAAAGAGAAGAAATGCTAATCAGTACTCGAGTTAACGATTTTACGTCGTGAGCGCTGCATTCGCAAGATATTTTCAGGCCGTGGTATGTCCCAGCTTGGCCATTCATGGATGAGGGTGGTTCGGAACTGGCTTCGTCAGATCTGTAAATAACCTATTCCAAGAGAACGAAATACCCATCGCACACATCTGCGACACAGACGAAATCACTAGGCCACCCTGGGAATTAGAGTCGCCCCACGTGGACACAAGTATACATGACTACCCCACAAAGAAGGACAACCCAGACTTTATAAGAGCCACCATTCTTGAATATATCAACCAAAACTGGAAAAATTACTTAAAAATCTATACAGACGGATCGAAAAACACAAGTAATAACACAGGATCAGCTTTTGTTATACCTGAGCTCAACATACAAAATGGTTTCAAACTTCCAGACAATATGTCTGTATACACTAGTGAACTGATTGCTATAATTAAGGCTCTCGAATGGATCATCGAGCACAAACCAATCCGTGCGTTGATACTCAGTGACTCCCTTAGTGGACTCACATCCATTGAAAATTCTATATCTGACAGTAGACCTGATCTCATACACAAAATAGAATGTATCTGTACACAAATACACAACGAGGGTATAGACGCCATTTTAGCATGGGTCCCTGCGCATGTCAACATCAGAGGCAACGAAGCAGCCGATAAAACTGCCAAAGACAGTCTTGCCAAAACTACACACGATGTGCCAATAGGATTAGGATGTAAAGAACTCAACACTATCATTAGACGCAAAATAGATAGCAAGTGGCAAAAGGAATGGAACGAAGAAGAACGTGGACGATGGTTACATTCAAGATTCTTGATGAAGAGAAAAGACAAGTCCAAGGATTCCAGTTAGACAATAAGCGTGATGACCGCATCATCACAAGATTAAGACTAGGCAAAACCGGACTTAAATCACATCTGTCCATGCTTCCGAAAAACACCTCACCACTCTGTACCGCATGCAACAATGTAGAAGAAACAATAGAACATGTCCTACTTGAATGCCTAAAACACTACCCACAACGCGAGGCACTTAGAAACGAATTAAAAAAATTCAACACTTCCTTAACATTACCAGCGATATTAAACCCTAAGCCCCCCATTAAAAAACAGGTATTCAAGTCCTTAATAAATTTTATCAAAACTGCTGGCTATTATTCCAGTATATAACACTACCCCCGTGCATGCGCACCACTAACTAACAATTTTTCATCATATACTTTCAGAAATGGAGATGAACATGATGAGGGTCATCATCGTCGGTCCATAAGAACGTCCAGAATCAGAATACTCGACCCTATACCACGCCACAGACACGCTACCCCATAGACTAAAAACAGAAGACGGATGACGATCACAAGAATACCAACAGCGCCTTGAGTGACAACGCCGCACAACAAGAAACCTCCAGAACCAGAACACCAAATCTTAAACCACACTGACACGCTACCCCATAGATGACACCGAACTGACGCCTTAACACAGAATATGATCCTTTGACTTTCACGCAATACAGGACGTAGACCTGCCGTCATGTGCCCCAATACACACTCCAAGCAATTGTTACAGGCACAGATTTCTGGAAGAACCCACCCTGTTCCCAAGGGCGTCGTTAGGGAAGTCGATTCGAAAAATTCTGAAGACGCCCATGGTTCTCCCAGTTTTTTCTGGACGGCTTTGTGCGTACAAAGGGGTACCAAGACAAAGGAATCATCCACGCGATTACAGTGAACTCATATTTATCAGTATAACTTAAACAAAAACCAGAAAGAGACTTACGAACTTGTACATAGCGATTCTTATTTACTTCCATTTATATGTCCTACTAATCTCTCATTGTTATTTATTATTTATTTATGTATTTATTCATTTATATATTTAGCGCTGGAAAAGATATTCAATAAACAAAGAAATGTACCGCGAAATTCAAATAAAACATTGAGTTGATGGGCCGCGAAATCCGAATGGGAAGCGGCCCTTAAAACTACAATTTCAATCAATCGAAATGATAATTTTTCCCTCAAAATAGGGTCTTAGCTGGATATTTCGTTTTGCATGTCTTCATCTCATAAGTGAACATTTGGGGTTTAAGAATGCGGGTTGGGGGTGATAGTGATATGGTCGAGCTGATCATATTGGCAAGATATATATTGGACACTGAAATAACTCCGATGGCTAATAAGCGTTTTCTCATTCCAAAATGGTGTTAAATCAATGGTACTTTTACTTATTTTACCTCGGAATAGCAGATTAAAGGGAAGAAATGCTAATCAATACTCGAGATAACGATTTTACGTCGTGAGCGCTGCATTCGCAAGATATTTTCAGGCCGTGGTATGTCCCAGCTTGGCCATTCATGGATGAGGGTGGTTCGGAACTGGCTTCGTCAGATCATACCAACAATGGGGCAGGTAGTCTTTAGAGTGACACTCTAGTGAATAAATTTATGACAGATACATAGTACCATATGATAATTATATGTGAGAAACAAAACATCAAAACTTTGATCGGAAGGGCTGGTAGGCGACACTGTTTTTTACCGACGGCGGGTCATGGTGTTTGTACTTATTATAGACCGGTGTAGTCGTGTGTATGGAGTGAGTCTGCAAAGCTATCTCCTAACAAAACCAGTGAATGCATAATATAATTTAACCATGATTGAGAGGTTGATCAACTTGCTTGACTGCACCAAATGTTTTATGATTTCGCGCGATCATGGCTATGACAAAAAGCAATATTTTGGGAAGTGGGCCGGAACTGACGCTGGATCGGAACTGGCGACGTCACTATACTCGTGAAAGCTGGAGAGCAGATAACGCCCAAGCTTTTTCAACGAGATTCCAAGACTAAATGATGATTATAGGCCTATAGATTTTTTCGACTGTACACTTAAAATGTACAGATGGCGCTGCTGACGGTTAAATATTACAGCTCAGCTGCGCCATCTGGACATTTAATAACGGTACAGTCGATGGAGCTCTTAGACCCAAATATATGTAAGTTAAAATACATACGGTACGAATTATGATTCATTTCGCTCTGGAAAGGTGTAGGTCTAGATATTTTGTAATTCTTGAATTACGTAATGCCAGTGGTGTTTAGTACAGCAAAACAATATAACTAGGACTCGTCCAGCATGATTGACTATGCATTCAGACGCTGTGACATTGCCCCGACTCTTGCAGACGGTAATCAGCGATCCTGGAATTATTGCCCCGACCATGGTCGGGGTGATCGGGGCGGTTCCGCCGCCCATGGAATGTCGAGTGAGATATTATGAAAAATATTACTCAAATTCGCAATATATATATCTGCATATACCACATGCTTTCCGGAAATGGTTGACCACCTGAGCAGTGGGTTTGTATTTGTTTATTTTGTCATGTGGCGCGAAAACACTGAGATAGACCATATAATTTCCTGTTCAATAATTTGCAAACGATCGCGGCTTCGACATGAATGTAGTAAAAAAACAACTAATTATCATTAAGTGAGCCCAGCGCGTGAATTGTGTTTATTGCAATTACCAGTAATTAGCCGAGGTGCGGAAGGCACAGCAGGCGGTAACACCGACTGTGAGTAATGAGCGCTAATCCCCACAGCGCAGAGTTCTCCCACAGACAGTGAATTTTTGAGAGCTAAAATTTCACGTTTGCAAATATTTTTAAGAAAAAATAACAAAAACACTTGATAGGTTTATTCTTCAACTTTTGAAATGTGCAAAGAAAAAAATATCGATAGTTTGAGCCCATTCCCAAGGCCTCGAGTCCTTAAGAGTTCAGTTATAGTTCACTAGACTACGCCCAGTCAATCGACAGTTCACTTGCTGCTAATCACATCAAATTGAAACAGTCAAACGAGTGATACGCAAAATTAAAAACATGAATATATCGTTATCTCAAAAGTCTTTTAGCTTACAACATCGGTTAAAGTCACTGATCGGTAATGTAGTCTCAAACTGTACATAGTCACAGTCCTAGGTTAAACAGTCCCTGATGCGCACATATTATCATCTGTTTCTAATGGCGGTGGTTCTTTAGACAACCTCAACTGTCGACGATTTCTTTGGAATGTCCGTCCGTCCTACGCACGAATGCTGTAAGATCTAATGTCAACTCGATTGCGACTACAGCTTTCTCCCACTGTTTACCTCTGCGATATGGTTTTAACTCACTCGTATTTCGGTTGAAGTATCGGACCTGTTTTCTCTTCCGGTCGGCGAGTTTCTCGGGCACACTATCAACTGACTTGGGTGTCCGAAGTTGGTTCGCAATAGGAAGAAGAGGTTTGATTCTGAGACTGAAAAGTCTCTGTACTGCAGAACTGCCAACCCCTTCTGTTTAAACGCTTCTCCACTCCACTAAGGCGAGGAAAGCATCAGTTTTTTCTCTCCGTGACTTCTCTAGGATATGTTCCCATTGGATTGGGGGTATCGCGGAGACGATGTTATGTGTTCAGCCTCATGCGTTGCGATGAAATTGCGAAAGACATCGGAATTAAATGGAGGTCCGTTGTCCGAGGCCAGCTGAACAGGTATATTCCATGTCTAGCAATCTGAGCTTTCATGGTTTTGATCACAGTGGGGGCAGTCTTGTCATGTAAGCGGTCGACTTCAAAGTAGTTCGAATAGTAGTCTGCCATGATCAGATAGTCTTTGTTGTCGAACTCGAGGAAGTCACAACAATCTTCTCCTATGGTAGGTATCTCATGACTGATGAGTTGTTATTTTGGTTGATCTTGCTGCACTGCATTGCAAGTATCACAACAGCTGATCAAATCAGTCAACTCGGCCAGTACATCAGCTAACGTACATGACGAATACATGACTGGATTCCAATGTGAGACGAATAATTGCGTTCCATTATTTCTGGACGGATGCTGGTTGGCATGATGATCCGTTCACTCATGAAAACTACACCATTTTTAACTGAAAGTTCATCACGGTAGGGAAAATATGCATGGATGGTGTCTGGTAAATTTTCCTTTCTGTCAGGCCAACCTTGATAAATCACTTTCTTCAAGCGGGTCAGTTCCGGATCATCTTTAACAGGACTGGTGTATGGAAGGTACGCACGGCTAAGTGCGTCGGCTAGATACATTTATGTCCCTTTCTTGTACATGACCTGGTATTGGAACTTCTGTACGCGTGAAAGCATACGCTGCAGCCCTTTATATGAAAGGCCGTTCGCGTCATAAATCCCTCTTTTAAACGTTCAAACGTTTTAAACGTTTAAAAATTGTGAACGTCTAAAACGTTTAAACGTTCAAACTTGCACCGACCGATCAGATGCCATGAATTGACTTTTGGAAGACGTTTCCTGTCAAAAAGCAAACGTTTCCTGTAACACCCAATAAGGCAGACGTTTCCGGTAGTAATATTCGAGACTTTTAAACGTTTCCGGTTTAAGAGAATACGTTTCCGGTTATGACCGTCCAATCAATTTTTTTTATTTGTGCCGCGTATATTCAAACCTCAACATCAATACGTGTGAATGTCCTCTGGCAAAACGTTTCCGGTATGTAGTCTGTTTTAACCAATCAAAATAACCCTTACAAATATTCGCGCATATATTATATATATTATATATACCCAACATGGCGCACACTGCTGAGCAACGTTTTTTTGAGGACATACAGTCCACATTTTCCTCCTGTGTGAGGCAACTTGAACTGTGCCAGGCAGATGATCATATTATTCAAGAAACCATTCGCTGGTAAGTAGCCTTTCAACGTTGGATTGTGTCTTTCATTGTTCACACTCGGCCCGGCCCGGTGCCAAAGAGACTCTAATTTGCAAGGACGGTTTTGATTGGCTGAAATAGATACATACCGGAAACGTTTTCTCCTAAACCGGAAACGTTTGAAAATTTTGAATATTACTACCGAAAACGTTTGCTTTTGACAGGAAACATCTAAAGTAAGAAAGCAGCTAAAAAATTTGATTGGACGATCTCAACCGGAAACGTTATCCTTTTAATCGAAAACGTTTAAAAGTCTCCAATATTACTACCGGAAACGTTTGCTTTTTGACAGGAAACGTCTTCTAAATGTCAATTCATGACATCTGATTGGTTGGTGCAAGTTTGAACGTTTAAACTTTTTAGACGTTCACAATTTTTAAACGTCATTTTTTGATGACGTCAGCCAATAATGCGGAAGTGTTGGAGAAAAATATGCAAATGTAGGACAGTGAACTTTGCGGTCGTCGTGTGAATTAACTAGAGAGAGTTGGAAACTGAGATTTACCAGTTACGTCCGTTATGAATTATGGTTTTGTTTCTCCATAGCCATATTTTCCGAGCGAAGTCCAAATAAACTGATCGGGGAGTGTTGTAAAATGACATTAAAGAGGGCGCTGGCATCGTCGACTTCTGTTTCTACCTTTATCCGCAGAAGAGCGCTACGCCTATATAAGACAAGCTCCCGCTAAAACGAGGCAGTCCACTAGAAATCTCGAGGTGAGAGCACGCCCTGTTGTACAGGAGAGAAGAAATCTTATACATTGCCGCCGCCGGGCCGGAGAAGGGCCGTGACCAGGCCGCCGAATTTCTGCCGCCGCCGAATTGGAGAAGAGCCGCCTCCGAATTTAATAGCACACATTTACACACACTCACATTCATACGTCCGGGCTGCGTTTACTCTAATCTCATCTCTACCTCACTCGACCGTATTGCCAGTCGTGCGGGTACAGCACTGGGAAATTAGAGTATAAACACTTAGCGTTAACGGTTATTCCTATCTCTACCCTACTCGACCGTATCGCACAGTCGTGGGGTCTAGCTCTGGGAAATAACTAACGGCGTTAGTGTTGACAGCGTGGCCATACCTTAACTTCATCTCTACCTGTCTCGACCGTATTGTACAGTCGTGCGGGTACAGCACTGGGGTTAATGGTATCGATGTCGCTGTAGCCGGTAGGGGATGCTCGTCCCTGTGAAGAGGGTGCAGCTAAACCAAATCAATCACAGATCCTACATAAAGAATTATTCATGCGCACACGTACTTAAACACACAACCGACAGGTTGAAATACATTCACGCTAACACTCACAGCTACAGACTTAAGTCTAGAGCTTGATATATATACACCTACCCAATAAATCGTACATAAACGATTATCCATTCACACACCCATAAGCATACAGTCTCTCACAACCCTGTGCATACGTTATATAATTCACGGCCAATCATATATTAATACTGTCCCATACAGTAGTAGTAAAAGGGGAAATCTTGACCAGATGCCCACCTATTGCGGATGATCATACAGTAGTAGTAGAAGAGGGTTCCTAGACCAGGTGACCATCTATTAGGGAGCTCCATGCAGTAGTGGGAGACGAGGGTTCCTAGACCAGGTGACCATCTATTGGGGATGTCCATACAGTAGTGGGAGGAGAGGAGTCCTAGACCAGATGCCTACCCATCCACCGTGTGTTATCGATGTCCGATCCTATGTGGACCGTGTAGCCGTGACCTCTAGCCTTGATGATTCGTCCTTGGAGCCGGGCCGTGGAGTGAGTCGCCGTGAGTGTGGTCGCTGAAGCCTGGGGCTTTATTCATACGAGAGGTGCCTAGCTCAGGCGTTAATCCGCCTGACACAGCTAGCTTATCCTGATGCCGGAGACGACATTCAAGATACCCTTGCCAAGGATCAGTTCCTGGATGCAATGGGAAGTAGTTCATTGTTTCTGATTATTGGTCCCCCTCAAAAATATTTATACATCAGAGCGCCCGGGTCTGACCACATGATAATTATCCTTCCCTTTTTGATAACCAGTATTTATAGTACCAAGCTTCTAGCTACTACCATTCCTTCAAAATGACATATGCGGAGGGGTGGCGGGTCGGGTCGCCAAGTCAACCTTCGTCAGCCTCAGTTTCGTACGTTTTTCAGGTGTTTAAAAATAGGGTTATGTTGCATATGGGGTATGTGACAAAAATCGGCGTGGTCGACCCCATATTTTGAATAGCTTTTTTATCTTGACTCCAGACGGGGAACACTGGAGAGAAATCTTGTGGAAATCGATTGTCAAGATTTCTCCAGGAAGTGAACGAAATATGGCGTATTTTGGGTCATTTTAATAGATTTTCCAGAAAATTTGGAGTACGTTCCGAGGGAAGAAATTTTTTTTAAATTTGCATAACTGGCTTATATGTTAAATTAATGGTATGAGCATTCCCATGAAGAAAATATGGACTTTTATATGGGTTTTCTGCATGGTTTGGCAACTCGGAAAGTCGGAAGGGCTATACCAAGGGTCTGTTTCCAGCAACGAAGGGTCTACTGTGGACTGCACCCAATGGATGATGAGATGGGATTCCAAGTCTGGCAAACACGACCCAAGAACTTGGATGCGGCAGTGCATGCGGGCATGGAAATAGAAGCATTCAAGAGATATCATCGACATGAAACACGGGCAACAACCAGAGCTGTTCATGGCGAGAAAAAGATGGGAACGGAGATTCAGCAGCTGAGAGAAATGAAGCGGTTATTGGAACAGCTTCAGCAAGACACTGAATCATCGCGACAGCAACGGCCACGACGATACCGGTCGAGATGGGGACATAGGCGTGGTCGACAACGACCATACGATAACCGAGATTGGACACCAAGGTGCTGGAAGGAAAAATGACCATTATCGAGCGAATTGCCCCGAAAGCCGTAGACGAGATGGTTCCCGACCGCTGGATCCACCAAAAACGTCTTTGGCGGCACCCACGTTTCAACTGGTGGTGGACGATACGAGAACTTTTCCTCACAGGTACAAGCCTGGTGATCAGGTTTGCTTGAGAGGGCCTTTCATTGTGAAAGAAGCCCTGACTGATGTGACATATCGAGTGGCCGACGAGGCTGGTGGCCTCCGTGAAGTCCATCATGATCTTTTAAAGCCCTTCTACCCCAGGGAGACGTCGAATAGTGAGACCACGGAGTCTACAGAGAATGATGGTGATGTCGAGTCTGAGAACGACTCGGAGCCCGCGACGGTCTTTCCATATCCGGTGGAGCATCCAACCGCAGTGAGATCCCGAGCACCTCGGCAGACGAGAAGTGGACGGAGAGCCCGGCGTCCTCGAAGATTGGCAGATTACGAGGTCGGATTACCGCCTGATTCCCTGTTGAAGTTGAGTCGCCTCTTCCGGAAGAGCAGTTAGCCTTGCCGGAGACGTGGAGTCCTCCACGGACGACTCGGAGGCGTCGTATCCAGCGACCAGGGCGCTTCAATGACTACGTTTTAGCCTGCCAGTGGACAGGAGATGCACGGCTGATGCCCATGATCGTGGAGGAATGACCTGTGGTACAGGACCGACCTGGAAATGCTCCTGTGGGCGACAAACGCAGGTTGGCCGACCCCAAGGCTTCACTGCCTCAGATGCACGATGAAACAGACCCCACCAAGAGAGAGCTGTGGCCTGCTGTGGATCTGATGTTCATTCTACCTGACGACAACTTGGCCAGGAAGTCAAGAGGACCGTCGCCCTGTAATTTGTTTGGTATACACGCTGTACATATTGTGAAATGTCGATTCTTAGCCACCATATTTTCACGTAAAAGTAGATTTCTTAGCCCCCATACAATTGCATAAAATTCGACTTTTCATTTACCAATTTTATAGAATTTAATCTGTGTGCATGCAACCTTGATATTGTGATGTGTTTTGACAAACCTATTTCCGAAATACTATTTCATGACCCTTTAGGTCAGTTATTGTGAACACAACTATTTGTGAGAAACAGTAATGTAATTTCAAATTTATACAGGATAACATAGAAACTGCTTATGTAAGTGTACTGAATCATCCTTGGTTTTGACGACTGAGTTTTGAGTAGATTGTCACAACTACAACAGTTTAGTTTAGAGTTAACTCGACCCTGTATGGTCATGGCATGTATAAAAAGGGATGACCGGCACATTCAGGCAGGCCAAGACCATCGGGTCTCACTGAGACTAATTCACCAACATGTCTCCGATGATAGATGTACGATCTTCAGTTTGAAAGACATTTACAAAATGGTCTGATGTTAATGAAGTTGAGTTGGTCTGCCTGCCAAGTACCGCCAATCATTCCTAAGTTAGGTGGAATGGATTTATAATAAATCGGCTTAATATTCAGCAGACATGGACGTGTTATATCCTGTCTCATTTAACGAGGCTATCAAGTCTTCGAGAAATCTCAGAAGCCGGAACTGGATCTATTATCTGAACGGGTTTTATGGCGACCATCACCCGAGTCTACAGACGAATTCGCGTTACAACATCTTAAGATGGCGCGCACAAACCCTTGTCGTCTTGAAGACCTCAAATTCCATAATGGCGAGCTTTTTAGGATAAGATTTTTTTGGGATACAACTACAAGATCATGAGACGACAGCTTCAGACGATCGACCAAGGACACTGAGAGTACTAACTTTTGGACAAAATGGCTGAGCCAGAAAAACTACAGGAGCTCCAGGCCATTGCTCAGGGCATCACGAAACTTGTGGACAATCTACGGACTGATATTCAGGCCAAGGACAATCGTCAATTGCAGAGAGAACAGGTAAAGGACCTTCCTTGCTTTTTGCACCTACTGAGGTATTGCAGACGGTAAGTCACCCAGACGGGGACGGCGACTGACGAAAACATTCGGTGCCCTTGTTTGTTGGCCATTGTGAAATGTGCGACTCTGTTCAACGCCTCCTTGAACCGCCTTGTAATTCTGACTGGATGAAGTTCTCACTGATGTCCACAACTGCCGTGAGGGATGTCCATCATCTCAGATCAACCCAAACACCGTTCCTTCCTATAACAGCGACATGTTTCTCCTCTTCCTTGGTGACGTGACAGCGTGTGTCAGAAACCTCTGGAACGAGTCCATTCCGTGGAAACAGAATCTACAGGTACAGCTTGATTCGTTTTGCTTAACAGAGCCGTATAAATGGCTATAGTGATTGAAAACATAACTGTGTTGTGATATATTTTCTGCCTGGACTTCCCTGAGCTTTCTGTCTGACGTTGTGAAGTTCCCACTGATTGACAATAGTGCGTGTGATGAACAGTGTGTAATTTACAGAACTGGGTCATGCCTAACGGACTCTAAGACATTGTATTCTTATTACTTTCTTGGAACATTCTGGACTGAATACTCGGACAGGTTGGTAACATGTATTGAACGCGAGGTTAAACCTCCATTTTATCGCTTTCTCTTGAACGATCATGTTATATGTGCCATAATCATGCCTTATGTGAACTGTTGACATCTTTCGTATATTGTGCACGTTTTGTTTATTATTGATAATGCTGCATGCCCAGTGAAGTTGATAAATCAATGGTGAAACTGGTAGATTGCATGAACTCCGTTGTGACTGATAAATTTAGTGATTTGCAGATTGATAAATCTAGCCTTTGAAGTTTGTATGAGAATCTTGTGATGTGGATCCACAATGATTTTTTTTATTAGGATATTTATCGCGATCAGTTACCATAATAGCTAGTGTAGCTGGTGAGCTAAACACTTAACGCAATTTGGGCTAAATGAAACTACGATTATCGCGTATACACTGAGTACATGTACGTACTAGTGTTTGTAGCATATCAATGCTTGGTATAGGCTATGGAAGCCTGTTGGTGTCGGCCGACGAGCCCCCACAATCCCCGATTAGGCCATAGGAGCCTGGATATTTGTGAATATGTGTGATTATTTGTTTTTTTTGTATCATCCTGAATTTTCGTTATTGTTGTTTGGATCCTCAGATATAAGTCTAAGATGTTGCATGACAAATTGGTTTCAATTAACACGTATTGGCAACTTTCTTAAGTCCGGTGCATATTGTGTCCATGCCAACCATAAAACTGCTAGCTTTCATAATGATTTCTCTTGCACTGAATTGGTATGATTTTTCTTGCACTGAACTGGTACGATAAATCTGTTTCGAAATAATTTGCTTCTGTTTGTTCTGATGGACATTATCTTACATGTAGGTTGGAGTTTGCATGCAATGTGTTATGTTTAGGCACATTATTCTGACATGTCCACACTTGTCGTGTGACTGGCACGTGTGGCACATACCTAGAGTGTTTTCATTGATAAATGATAGTAAATATGGCATTGTGACCTTACGCTATGAATATGGACCACGGTAATTGAATAAATTGTTTATGGTATTTGACCGATATTTCTGATAATGACCTTAGCTATTGATAATGGACTATTCTTTGAAGTTTTGCTATTATTTTGATGCCTTACGCATTTTGTTTTTCTACTTTGATATAAATGAACGCTCTTTGATCGTGTCCTTTATCTTTCATTGATGGAAGATGTGTGAAATGTCGATTCTTAGTCACCATAGTTTTACGTAAAAGTAGATTTCTTAGCTGCCATACAATTGCATAAAGTTCGACTTTTCATTTACCAATTTTATAGAATCTAATCTGTGTGCATGCAACCTTGATATTGTGATGTGTTTTGATAAAACTATTTCCGAAATACTATTTCATGGCCCTTTAGGTCAGTTATTGTGAACACAACTATTTGTGAGAAACAGTAATGTAATTTCAAATTTATACAGGATAACATAGAAACTGCTTATGTAAGTGTACTGAATCATCCTTGGTTTTGGCGACTGAGTTTAGGTAATGCGACATATAGCTGAGTAGATTGTCACAACTACAACAGTTTAGTTTAGAGTTAACTCGACCCTGTATGGTCATGGCGTGTATAAAAAGGGATGACCGGCACATTCAGGCAGGCCAATACCATCGGGTCTCACTGAGACTAATTCACCAACATGTCTCCGATGATAGATGTACGATCTTCAGTTTTGAAAGACATTTACAAAATGGTCTGATGTTAATGAAGTTGTGATGGTCTGCCTGCCAAATACCGCCGATCATTCCTAAGTTAGATGGAATGGATTTATAATAAATCGGCTTAATATTCAGCAGACATGGACGTGTTATATCCTGTCTCATTTAAAGAGGCTATCAAGTCTTCGAGAAATCTCAGAAGCCGGAACTGGATCTATTATCTGAACGGGTTTTATGGAGACCATCACCCGAGTCTACAGACGAAATCGCGTTACAACATCTTAAGATCGCGCGCACAAGCCCTTGTCGTCTTTGAGACCTCAAATTCCATAATATGTTGTTCTACACACCCGTGCTGCTGGTAGCGTGACGAGAGCCATGACGAGAGCGTCATGTTCTTCCAAGGCGGGGGTAGTGTAACGAAAGTGCAGAATTCAAGCGACCCTTAGGGTTCCCCTTTAATAAATCACGGCTGATTTGTGACATGTGACTACAGTGAAAATGAAAGTGACATTGTGTTTACGTGTGCGGTTCACTTACCTGATTGAATTCAACGCTGTAATTTTCCTAGAATAAACTACAATGATCCTGGAGACAGTCAATGCCTCGAAATCCCGGTGAAATTACCTCAAACGATCAGTTGGGACGCGAAAGGGTCCATGGTGAAGCTCACTTGATTCGTTGCTGATGACGTCAGCCAATAATGTGGAAGTGTTGGAGAAAATATGCAAATGTAGGACAGTGAACTTTGCGGTCGTCGTATGAATTAACTAGAGATAGTTGGAAGCTGGGATTTACCAGTTACGTCCGTTATGAATTATGGTTTGTTCCTCCATAGCCATATTTTCCGAGCGAAGTCCAAATAAACTGATCGGGGAGTGTTGTAAAATGACATTAAAGAGGGCGCTGGCATCGTCGACTTCTGTTTCTACCTTTATCCGCAGAAGAGCGCTACGCCTATATAAGACAAGCTCCCGCTAAAACGAGGCAGTCCACTAGAAATCTCGAGGTGAGAGCACGTCCTGTTGTACAGGGGAGAAGAAATCTTATACATTGCCGCCGCCGGGCCGGAGAAGGGCCGTGACCGGGTCGCCGAATTTCTGCCGCCGCCGAATTGGAGAAGAGCCGCCGCCGAATTTAATAGCACACATTTACACACACTCACATTCATACGTCCGATCTGCGTTTACTCTAATCTCATCTCTACCTGACTCGACCGTATTGCACAGTCGTGTGGGTACAACACTGGGAAATTAGAGTATAAACACTTAGCGTTAACGGTTATTCCTATCTCTACCCTACTCGACCGTATCGCACCGTCGTGGGACTCTAGCTCTGGGAAATAACTAACGGCGTTAGTGTTGACAGCGTGGCCATACCTTAACTTCATCTCTACCTGTCTCGACCGTATTGCACAGTCGTGCGGGTACAGCACTGGGGTTAATGGTATCGATGTAGCTGTAGCCGGTAGGGGATGCTCGTCCCTGAGAAGAGAGCGCAGCTAAACCAAATCAATCACAGATCCTACATTCACGCTAACACTCACAAGCTACAAGCTTAAGTCTAGAGCTTGATATATATACACCTACCCAATAAATCGTACATAAACGATTATCCATTCACACACCCATAAGCATACAGTTTCCTACAACCCTGTACATACGTTATATAATTCACGGTCAATCATATATGAATACTGTCCCATACAGTAGTAGTAAAAGGGGAAATCTTGACCAGATGCCCACCTATTGCGGATGACCATACAGTAGTAGTAGAAGAGGGTTACTAGACCAGGTGACCATCTATTAGGGAGGTCAATGCAGTAGTGGGAGAAGAGGGTTCCTAGATCAGGTGACCACCTATTGGGGACGTCCATACAGTAGTGGGAGAAGAGGAGTCCTAGACCAGATGCCTACCCATCCACCGTGTGTTATCGATGTCCGATCCTATGTGGACCGTGTAGCCGTGACCTCTAGCCTTGATGATTCGTCCTTGGAGCCGGGCCGTGGAGTGAGTCGCCGTGAGTGTGGTCGCTGAAGTCTGGGGGGGTTATTCCTACGAGGGGTGCCGTCTACTGCTGTGGTGAGCCGTGCAGTTGATTAGTCCTGCGGCGTTACAGAGAGACGGGCCGGTGACGTAGAAGCCTTTGTACTGTGAGAGTACTGTCGTGCCCAGGCCGTCCGCATCCATTGACAGCTACAACGCTTGGAGAGGCCAGGTCGTGTAAAACGAGACACGACGACGACGAGAAGTCCATACAGCCCGAGTGAAGAAGAAGACCGGGCGAAAGAAGACAGACGCTGGACATAACCACGGAGGGGCCATGTCGTGTAAGACGAGACACGACGTAAAGTCCATCCACACGGGAGTGGACGAAGACCAGGGGAAGGAAGATAGACGCTGCACCCAACCACGAAGACCTGGGGAAGGAAGATAGAAGCTGGACCCAACCACGAAGGAACCGGTCGTGACCAGACTGTGGCTGTGACCAGGCCTGATCGCGATTTAGCTAGGGCTATATAATTTGTATATATCTTTCTATTATATTGGACTTCGGTTAAAGATAACTATAAGAGTACAGGTAAATGTAATTCATAGGTCAGGGATCTTCTTTTCAGGAAATGTACGCTACCGCGATTTGAATCCTGTATACCTGCTCATAGAATTATATGTCAGTATTGTATTAATTTGCTTTGGTTGTCATTACAGGTCTTCTTTTCCAACCTCCTCGATCCAGAGAAGGTGACAGGTTGAATCGAACTCCCTCGTTGGCCAAGACCAATGCACGAGTGCGTTCACGGTAGCCTGACAGTTTGTCTTGTGGACCTTGCGCACTCTCTTGTGGATCTGAAACATCCCTACGAAACGTTTCATTCTTCGATATAGTCTACTTGCTTCTATCAACTTGCTTTTGTTCTCACCAGATTTTTATTTAGAATGAATTCTCTTTGCCAGGTGATAATTTTTCCTCGCTCGTCGACAACTTTTGCCAAACCAGGGTTTGTTGTTTTTTCTGTTGTGGTAATAATTGTGATGATGTGGAAGGATAGCATCTGCACTTTGACAAAATATCGATACTATTTCACTATTAATGGCATTCATCTTTTCATGTGTCATATCTTCAGCGGTAAAACTGTCTAAATGCTGAATGAAACTGAAACTAGCAATATCTTCACTTTCTCAATAAAAGCAGGTTTCTGAGAAGTATTCCATCTCCTAGCTTTGTTATTTAGGTGATGCCCACTGGGTGGGTTATCTTGTTCCATTTCGTGACAAGATCGATATGACGGTTCAGGTTCAGTCGGTGTGTTCGTGTTGTTGTCCCGATTTGGTGGTTTTAATGTTAAGCATATTGGCGAGTGTAAGTTTGAGAAAAGTGGGACGAAATCTAGGATTTCAAAGTCATGAACAAGATTCACTGCGGAAATCTTACATATTGCGTAGTCAATCGTTGATACATTGTTAAATGCACATTTACCGATATTTTTGTCTTTTCCTGTTCTACCGTTAAGAATTACCATACTATTCAGTTTACAGAGATTGAGTATCATTCTACCATACTTTTTCACCCTGCCATTGTCTTGATTCGACCTGTCCAATGAAAGTCCATTGTTCACAATATCATAAATATCATTAAGGCTACGAGTTGTTACATCATCAAGGTTAAAAAGATCCACAAAATAATCGTTTATCAGTGTGTAATCTTTCTCCTGGCCAGTTCTTCCATTGAAGTCGCCTAGCAAATATGAATATTTAGTCTGAGTACATTTTTCAATTATCTCATTTTCTAAATCTTCCACTAAGTTATCATTAGAGTAGTTTGATCGTTCAGGTGGTATATATACAGCTCCAAAGTTCAAGTCATGATCGAGATTGAAACAACTACCTGATAATCGAAACCACAGGACGTATTCACATAACAGATCATCTATGTGTACATGGGGTAAGATAGAATCTTTTACGAATAAACCAATCCCACCAGATCACCAAATTGTCGGCTGATGCATGCGACCGGAAGAGGCACCGTTGGCGTTAAGCCCGGCGCACGCGAGAGCTATCAGCTGAGGTAAAGGCCTCAATTGCCTGTCAGATCAAGGGCTAGCTCGTGTGCGGGCAGTTTTTGGTGGGTTTTTGTCCTCGCGAGGCCAGGAGAAAAATATCAAACTTGTTTGATAATTTCGCCTTGCGAGGCCAAACCCTCAGCGTGTGCGGCGAGCGCAAGCCAACAGCTCAGCAGTTTTATTTGACCAGCCAATAGAAACGTATCTCGAATTCACGTGATTTTTACGGCTGTTTAATAATGATCTCGAAGAAGGTGTTCTGCGGGAACCGCAACCTGTAACCATCTGGGTCATCTATACGCAGTAAGACTTCGCCATCCATAAGATGGCTTGCGAATCGTGTGTCTCCATTATCGCGGAGCGATATCCGGTACTCTACCGGATTCTGTTCGGCCTTCATCCGGCGGAGAACAGACTGGAGAAATCTGATAAATTACAGGTTTTCATACCACTTCGGAAACAGATATTGCCTGGGCTTAAAAAAGATATAGGAATGAATAACTTTCGTATCACCCAAGAAGCGTTATAGATCTGTAATTTTGAACAAGTAGGGCAGCACATGACTCGAAAATGGCAGGTTACGTTGGGGTTACGTCCGGTAGACTTTAGCTGATTGGCTGACGAAGTCACGTGGTATTGATTTCTGGAAATTCCCTCTTACAGTTGCCGAAAGTAGGCTGAGAATGGATGCACACGATCCCAGGGTCAGTCTTACTGCGTATAGATGACCCAGATGGTTACAGGTTGATGCGGGAACCGGTGATCCTTTTGCCCACCGTGTGCGCTCAAACCCACACGAGAGCTAGCCCTTGAGCTGACAGGCAATGCGGGACTTGCACAATACACGGTTCCGGCCTCGGCCGCTAGGATCGCCTTTGTCTTTATTTCCGTTTTATACCACTTCTATCGTCTGCTAGGCACTGAGCTGATCTTTCAGGGCGGCTTTGAAAGCTCCATTCCCGCTGAGATCTAACGGCTGGAGCTCTTCTGTACAGCATGCTGGAATGAATACACATTTAAACCCATTGTCAGCTAATGCCGATGTCGCGGTATTTATTGACTTTAGCGTAGTTCAAATGACAACTACCTGCATGATATCTCGCGATATATGGTTTGCTTACCTGCGGGAATTCCTTGAATGTTTCCAAAATATAAACGACCCGAAACGAAAACGTTTATACTATTTCAATCATCCCGCGGGCCGGTTTTATATTCGGCATATTTGTCTTTCACCTTTGCTAAAGAATATGGCGGCACAATCGAATAAACTACGACAGGTTTCTATCGATTACGGTATATCAAGTATTGAACATAAAATCATATAAATCAACCACATATTTTAAAGCAAACACGCAGTAGCTGCTATTTTCACATCTATTTCCCATTTGCGTACACTTCGCCATTCATAAGATGGCTTGCGAATCGTGTGTCTCCATTATCGCGGAGCGATATCCGGTGTTTTACCGGATTCTGTTCGGCCTTCATCCGGCGGAGAACAGACTCGAGAACTCTGCTAAATTACAGGTTTTCATACATACTTCGGAAACAGATATTGCCTGGGCTTACAAAATATATAGATATGAATAACTTTCGTATCATCCAAGAGGTGTGGTAGATCTGTAATTTTGAACAAGTAGATCATCACATGACTCGAAAATGGCGGGTTACGTTGGGGTTACGTCGGTAGACTTTAGCGGATTGGCTGACGAAGTCACGTGGTATTGATTTATGGAAATTCCCTCTTGCAATTGCCGAAAGTAGTCTGAAATGGATACACACGATCCCAGGGTCAGTCTTACCGCGTATAGATGACCGAAATGGTTACAGGTTGCTCTATTTCCATGTCGGCTGCTTCTTCTCGATAAACCCCAAATGTCGTTCGCCGCGATCCTGGCGGCTTGGCGGGGGTTATTACGGAGGGTTATCGCCCGCTACGCGTCCAAGCGAAACGATCGGCCAGCCTGGCATCAGTGCACAATTAATCACTTCCGGGTCGATGCCCACGATCTACTTTGTGTAGAAATTTGAGAGCAGATCTTTGTGGATTTTATTAGGCGGGATTATTCAGCATTTCTGATAAATTTGATATTTCAAATTGCAGAGGCTTCAAACTGTACTTCCTGGTGTTGATTTGGCAACATTGGGGCAAAGCCTGGCGGAAGGACACATGAAGAGTGGAGGTGAAAAGGCTCTCTGTTTACAAGCTGAATGACATTCGGTAACACCACTGAGCTGCAAATGGCGGCAAGTTGAAATTTCCATGGTCAACGTCTGTCAAGACTTCCACTGATAATGTCCCACAAGGTAAATATTGACATTCCAGGTGGATTTATGCATTGTGATTTTTCTGGATTTTTGCCGATTTTTAACGCTAATACATAACAAGTAACAGAATTAATTGTGCACTGATGCCTATCAGACCACATTTTCACATTTGACCAGAGCACTTTCAATCATCACTGTGGCTATAGTTTTGACTTAATCAGCCCAAATATTGACATTATTCCAAATTCAAGCTATTCAATTTTTAATTAAATTAAATTATTTTTTAAATTAATTTTTAATAATTTTTAATTATTTAAAAAAAAAAAAAAAAAAAAAAAAAAAAGTGGGGTGAAATTGACATCATCAATGATGATGGATAATATCACTTGTATTCCTACGCCATTTTGGTACAGAATGGAGATCTTTTGGAGAAAATATCAGCAAAAAATGGCTGAGATGTCAGTGCTCGGCTCAAATGGTCAATGCAGAATATGGCAGGGTCCACTCAATACCACTGGCAGATATGGTCAAATAAGCTTTCGAGATCCGAGGGATTATAAATGGAAGAAGAGAAATGCACATAGATTCAATTATATAATCTTTATTCAAAATTTAGACCTCACTTCAAAGCTGGATTGCTCTCATCTGTGTCACAATAACCTATGCATAAATCCACTCCATATCAGCCTGGAACCACATGAAATCAATAATCATCGGATCACCTGTAAAAACTCAGATGTTGGTTCCACACACAAAGAATATGCAAAATGCCTTTTGCATTTGAGACTTTAATGAGGTAAATAAAATTGAGTCATTTTTTTTTTTTTTTTTTTTTCAGTTTCCATATGTGTGGTCCTGTAGGCCATCATCTAATTGTCCCTTTTTATAGTCAGTATCTCCTGGATTGCCCTGTTTATATTTCAAATGTTGATAGATTTTAGCTCCTGTTTGCTTGAGTTTTCGCTTTCTCACCACAGGCCTATTTCGATAGCTTTTATGGTACTCTGAGTCAATCTCCATCTGTTTTAAACTTTTTGCAGCTCGAGGTGAGAGAGAGGCTCCCATGCATTCAACTTTGGCTATCATGGAGGTTCCCAACTTATTGTTCATTCTGTGGATGGTTGACGATGCTCGACCAGGAATATTCCTAGAGAAATTGACATTCTTGGGTAAGGATACACTTATAGATCTATTGATGGCTTCACATTTCTGTGTGTGTGTATTCAATCTCAGTTGCATCAGAGCACTTTCACTTAATTTCATTTTCAGAATCTCCTGGAGAATAAATTTGTCATTTTCAGTCATATTCAGATTGGAGATTTTGTGCGTAGCAAGGAACATGGATCGCAGCCACCAACTATTCGAATGACCCCCTCCACACACCAAAGAGTTTCTCCGACAGCTCGAACAATCCCCAGAATAACAGAGAAGTGTGGCCTCCAGCACTCTAGGAAGATGGTTTTTGATTTTCTCTAAGTTGCCACATGCACTTTCATCAACTCTTTGAATACCATGCTGCATCTGGCTTTTACATCCTGACTCAATACTTGCTGGGCTTTCTTTTTAATTTCTTGTGTCTTTCCATAGAACATATCATCACTAAACTTAGCACTTTTACATTTTCTGAACTGGGATCTCCTTAAATGAGTTGGGTCTGCCAGCCTGGTCACTTTCCACATGGGATGAAGAATTTGCATTCCAGGCTGCATCCCCTTTGCAGATGTTCCATCTCCATCTGTTGTGGCATATCTTACCAACATCTCCTGCATACCAATATCACTTCCCATGGCCTTTCCCATCTCAAACTCTGACCATGGCGCATTCACATTGAGAGTTGCAGTGCAATCTTCATGCCCATCTGGGCACTTTACATCCATTCCTTTTCCCCTAAGCCATGCACCAGTCCAACACAATTTATTCTGGAATACAGCAGCAACAATATATTTTCTGTCTGTTGATGTTTCACATCCTATTGCTATGGCTTGGGAGGCATTCTGTGTGCATTTTCTTGAACTGGTAATTTTGGAGCTGTTATATCTTGCATCAACAGCTAAGTTTATTTCATCCATTACAACCCCGCGCACTTTGTTAACTTCTTTTATGGCTTCTAGTTTTTTTCTCATGTCTATCTTATTTAACTCTGTTACAGCAGTTCCAACCATGTTCGCTGTCCTTTGCATGCCGGTTCTTGCTGGAGGAGGAACATCCACTGATGCTAACAGTAACCTTGTTCTGGAATTTCCCATAGGTGTGTCTTGCAGACCGACTTGAAGGGATACGTTTATGGCAGCAGCATTCGGTCCAGGTTTGTTTGTCTTGACTTCTTCATAAAGTTTATAATGGCGAGAAGTATATTGACAGTTAACACACTGCAAAGATTGAGACCATCCCAAGCCCCACTTTTTTTCACTGGCTATGACCACTTCCAAAATATCACAATCAGGGGAAGTAACTCTGTGGTGCTTTATCATGTCATTCCACATTTGAAGCATTTTGGAGTTACTGATCATTCTCATGCCTTGGGTGTCATTAGAATTTTTATCTTTTATGTCTTTCAGATTTGGAGCCGGTTTCTTTGGCCGTAGTAATTTCATGGATCCAGAGATGCCCTCGGTGTCTGTAGCTTCAACTGTCCTCTTGTCTATGCTAGGTTTTGTAACGAAGGTGAACTCATCTTGATGTAACCTCCTCGTTACTACAGCATCTTCAGATGATGGTCCAGGTACAGGGTTCAAATCTGAACTGTCGGCCACAGCTAATATGGGGTGTCCAGGATGTCCTTTTTTAAAGTGAGTCAACTTCCTTCTCTCTTTACCCTTCATGTTGGTTAATGTAGCAGAGATGAGCAAGTGATCATCAGATATGTTGGCATTGGATTTTATTCCCATTTTTATATACTATTTTTTTCTCTGTTTTGTTTTTACAGGTGTTGTCCCTTTGCAAACATTGCGGCAGTTGACTTAAAATGAAACAAAAGGATATATTTCTTCATTTGTGTTATGAGTTTTGTCAGTAATAATAACTTTATAATTGATAACTTCATCTGTCTATTACTGCCACCAAGATGTTGATTCTCTGTAGCTACATTCAATTGAACTAACAGATATTCTTTATTTGGGGGATGTGTATACCATGAACACCTCAGTGTTATATTGTTGAATGTGTTGTGTACACAATTATGTATATTGATGTGACCTTTTATATGTTTAAACAAGTTTTTGATCTCTCTATAAACATCAATTTTAAGACCCTTGAGATAATCCTGGGATGACCCACTGATTATATGGAGAAATTACTCGCTGTCATGAATGACTTTTTTACCAGATGTAGTCTAACTAAGCAGCTTTTAAACAGATTATGTTTTGTCACATCTTGAGTTTTTAATTTTTATATTTTTAAGTTTTAAATTGAAAAAAGACATGAAAATTGAGTTAAAATAGCAAAAAAATAATTAAAAATAGTCTTTGACATATCTAATCAATGCTGCATACCTTTTATTATAGGCAGAAGGATAGTCTACTGAGTGCTTTTTACCAGATGGAAAAATACTTACAGGTTAGTGAGATATTGTACTTTTTATTTTCACCCCACTATTAAGTCATATGGGAGAAAATGAGAGGAAATGATAAAGGGGGTACCCTTGTTATTTAGGTTATAAAATCTCTATCTTTGAATAGTTTTATTTGTGCCTTCTCAGGATAGTTTGGGGATGGGTAATGATTGTTCAGATGAGAGCATTCTTTATTTTAACAATGGTTCCATTCCTGACAGGCATCAGTGCACAATTAATCACTTCCGGGTCGGTGCCCACGATCTACTTTGTGTAGAAATTTGAGAGCAGATCTTTGTGGATTTTATTAGGCGGGATTATTCAGCATTTCTGATAAATTTGATATTTCAAATTGCAGATGAGGCTTCAAACTGTACTTCCTGGTGTTGATTTGGCAACATTGGGGCAAAGCCTGGCGGAAGGACACATGAAGAGTGGAGGTGAAAAGGCTCTCTGTTTACAAGCTGAATGACATTCGGTAACACCACTGAGCTGCAAATGGCGGCAAGTTGAAATTTCCATGGTCAACGTCTGTCAAGACTTCCACTGATAATGTCCCACAAGGTAAATATTGACATGCCAGGTGGATTTATGCATTGTGATTTTTCTGGATTTTTGCCGATTTTTAACGCTAATACATAACAAGTAACAGAATTAATTGTGCACTGATGCCTATCAGACCACATTTTCACATTTGACCAGAGCACTTTCAATCATCACTGTGGCTATAGTTTTGACTTAATCAGCCCAATTTCTTCCAGGCTCACTCATAAACAACATGCAAATATTGACATTATTCCAAATTCAAGCTATTCAATTTTTAATTAAATTAAATTATTTTTTAAATTAATTTTTAATAATTTTTAATTATTTAAAAAAAAAAAAAAAAAAAAAAAAAGTGGGGTGAAATTGACATCATCAATGATGATGGATAATATCACTTGTATTCCTACGCCATTTTGGTACAGAATGGAGATCTTTTGGAGAAAATATCAGCAAAAAATGGCTGAGATGTCAGTGCTCGGCTCAAATGGTCAATGCAGAATATGGCAGGGTCCACTCAATACCACTGGCAGATATGGTCAAATAAGCTTTCGAGATCCAAGGGATTATAAATGGAAGAAGAGAAATGCACATAGATTCAATTATATAATCTTTATTCAAAATTTAGACCTCACTTCAAAGCTGGATTGCTCTCATCTGTGTCACAATAACCTATGCATAAATCCACTCCATATCAGCCTGGAACCACATGAAATCAATAATCATCGGATCACCTGTAAAAACTCAGATGTTTGTTCCACACACAAAGAATATGCAAAATGCCTTTTGCATTTGAGACTTTAATGAGGTAAATAAAATTGAGTCATTTTTTTTTTTTTTTTTTTTTTCAGTTTCCATATGTGTGGTCCTGTAGGCCATCATCTAATTGTCCCTTTTTGTAGTCAGTATCTCCTGGATTGCCCTGTTTATATTTCAAATGTTGATAGATTTTAGCTCCTGTTTGCTTGAGTTTTCGCTTTCTCACCACAGGCCTATTTCGATAGCTTTTATGGTACTCTGAGTCAATCTCCATCTGTTTTAAACTTTTTGCAGCTCGAGGTGAGAGAGAGGCTCCCATACATTCAACTTTGGCTATCATGGAGGTCCCCAACTTATTGTTCATTCTGTGGATGGTTGACGATGCTCGACCAGGAATATTCCTAGAGAAATTGACATTCTTGGGTAAGGATACACTTATAGATCTATTGATGGCTTCACATTTCTGTGTGTCTGTATTCAATCTCAGTTGCATCAGGGCACTTTCACTTAATTTCATTTTCAGAATCTCCTGGAGAATAAATTTGTCATTTTCAGTCATATTCAGATTGGAGATTTTGTGCGTAGCAAGGAACATGGATCGCAGCCACCAACTATTCGAATGACCCCCTCCACACACCAAAGAGTTTCTCCGACATCTCGAACAATCCCCAGAATAACAGAGAAGTGTGGCCTCCAGCACTCTAGGAAGATGGTTTTTGATTTTCTCTAAGTTGCCACTATGCACTTTCATCAACTCTTTGAATACCATGCTGCATCTGGCTTTTACATCCTGACTCAATACTTGCTGGGCTTTCTTTTTAATTTCTTGTGTCTTTCCATAGAACATATCATCACTAAACTTAGCACTTTTACATTTTCTGAACTGGGATCTCCCTAAATGAGTTGGGTCTGCCAGCCTGGTCACTTTCCACATGGGATGAAGAATTTGCATTCCAGCCTGCATCCCCTTTGCAGATGTTCCATCTCCATCTGTTGTGACATATCTTACCAACATCTCCTGCATACCAATATCACTTCCCATGGCCTTTCCCATCTCAAACTCTGACCATGGCGCATTCACATTGAGAGTTGCAGTGCAATCTTCATGCCCATCTGGGCACTTTACATCCATTCCTTTTCCCCTAAGCCATGCACCAGTCCAACACAATTTATTCTGGAATACAGCAGCAACAATATATTTTCTGTCTGTTGATGTTTCACATCCTATTGCTATGGCTTGGGAGGCATTCTGTGTGCATTTTCTTGAACTGGTAATTTTGGAGCTGTTATATCTTGCATCAACAGCTAAGTTTATTTCATCCATTACAACCCCGCGCACTTTGTTAACTTCTTTTATGGCTTCTAGTTTTTTTCTCATGTCTATCTTATTTAACTCTGTTACAGCAGTTCCAACCATGTTCGCTGTCCTTTGCATGCCAGTTCTTGCTGGAGGAGGAACATCCACTGATGCTAACAGTAACCTTGTTCTGGAATTCCCCATAGGTGTGTCTTGCAGACCGACTTGAAGGGATACGTTTATGGCAGCAGCATTCGGTCCAGGTTTGTTTGTCTTGACTTCTTCATAAAGTTTATAATGGCGAGAAGTATATTGACAGTTAACACACTGCAAAGATTGAGACCATCCCAAGCCCCACTTTTTTTCACTGGCTATGACCACTTCCAAAATATCACAATCAGGGGAAGTAACTCTGTGGTGCTTTATCACATCATTCCACATTTGAAGCATTT
>JAVTVY010051758.1:0-25677 GCA_036873755.1 Hanleya hanleyi
GGGCGAATCTCATAGCGGCGTTCAAAGACATCTTCTAGACCGGGCGCAAACCTTTGTACTTGCAAACCGACGAAGGCAGGGAATTCCTCAACAGACCGTTCCAACAGTTTCTGAAAGCCCAGAAGATGTTTTTCTTCCATATGTACAACGAGACCAAGGCTTCCGTGGTGGAAAGGTTCAACAGGACATTCAAAGGCCGCATGTATAAATATTTCACCTATAAGAATACAAGGCGGTATATCGATGTTCTCCCGAAACTTGTGAGTGGTTACAATCGAGCCTATCACCGGAGTATAGAGAGAGCCCCCATTACCGTGACCCAACGCAATGAAGCCCACGTCCGGCGTGTCTTGTACCCCAGGTAATCGCTGCGAACGACGAAGGCGGTGTTCAAGGTCGGGAACCCTGTACGGATCAGTAAAGTCAACGGTCAATTTGAGAAAAGTTACTTGCCCAACTGGAGCGATGAGCACTTCCTGATTAAACGGCGCCTACCCCGAGTCTATGAACTGGAAGATCTTCAAGGGGAAGCGTTACTAGGGACGTTTTACGGGTCGGAATTACAGCCTGTCGTAAAAACACAGCAAGTCTACTACACGGTGGAGCAGATTTTGAAAACGGAACGTCGACGTGGCAAACTGTTTCGTTTCGTCAAATGGCAAGGCTGGCCCAGTTCCTTCAATTCCTGGGTCGCTGCCAACCAGGTGAAACGACTATAAAGCCAGACACCACTGCCGTCATCCTTCATTCCACGTCCGACCACGGTGCTATGGACAAACAGCAGCTGCCTCTGAACACAGCGTCTCCCAAAACGCGCAAAGCGCAAGTGGGCTTTGTGGTGATACTGCTAACCCTGCTGAGTGTGTTGTACGGAGGTGTGTTTACGACGTAGCCTATGTCAGCACGTTACTTAACCAACTGAGAACACCAGCCACCAGTGAAACCGGTCTACAGATAGCACCAGTCAACCCCGTATCGAGCCCGGTCACCACCACACCCCGCGTACAAGCGACGGCGAGCTCCACACCAAGCTCCATACCTACACCAAGTACACCCACTACGTCTGAAAACCCACCGGATTTCATCCCTCACAGTGAACAGACAACGACGACCGACGTTGTACCCACCACCATCATCACTCGCAGTGAACAGACAACGACGACCGACGTTGTACCCACCACCACCACTGCAGTTCACTCTTACCAAATTTACAAGAGCGGGTTACCACGACAGCGCATACAGCTCGAACCATGGACCCTCGGTGGCAGCATCCCTTCACTTGCGTCATCGCAGGACCGCCGGGTTCCGGCAAAACGCACTTCGTCAGGAAGCTCCGTCAACACGCCGACAGCATGATCACCCCACCCATTGCCCTAGTCGTGTGGTGTTACGGAGAATGGCAGGAAGCGTATGCAGCAATGCCCCACATCACTTTCGTGGAAGGCCTACCCAACCTGGCCGATTTGGAACCCGACAACTTGGTGGTTCTGGATGATCTCATGGCGGAGACGGATGCGCGGGTCACCCAACTCTTTACCAAAGGCAGCCACCATCGACGGTTCAGCATCATCTACATTGTGCAGAATCTGTTCAGTAAAAACAAAGAACATCGGCACATCAGCTTAAATGCCCACTACCTGGTGGTCTTCAAAAACCCGAGAGATACCACTCCACTTCTGCACATGGCGAGACAGATGTATCCCGGCCGCACACCGTTTGCGTTGGAAGCCTTTAAAGATGCCACAACCCCTCAGCACGGGTATATGCTCTTCGACCTCAAGCAAGCCAACCCCGACCACCTTCGACTACGGACCGGCATCTTTCCCGGAGAGACCAACCACGTGTACATGCAAAAAAAATGTAAACACATCCACAGTGGCCCCCCACCTGGGGTGTGTGTGTTTGATGATGGGGATAATAAAAAGAATTAATATCACAGCATGGTTGACTTTGTCTCTGTTCTCTGAAGTAGATAAAAAGAGCAGAGTTGTGGGTTATAGCATTGGTTGTACATGATGTCTGCGCGAGTACGGAAGCACGCTCCGACGCTCCGTGTATTGAAGACGGTCTCACCCGAGTTGGTCCGAACCATTGTACGCGGTGCGGACCCTGACCTTGTACGCTGTCTGTGCGAGATCGGGTACAACCTGTTAAAAGGCAACGTACCACTGACTCCGGCTCTGAAGACCAAGTTGGCCAAGCATAAGACAGGTCTCCGAACCCAAGTCCAGAAGCGGGTCCCTCAAACACAAAAGAAAAAGGTGTTACAGAAAGGCGGCTTTCTCGGGACCATCTTAACACCGTTGGCCTCTTCCGTGTTGGGTCCAGTATTGGGTGGACTCTTCGGCCGACAATGAACCACACGAAAAAAATGGTCCTTGTCGAACCACGATTCCTTCAAAATCTCCAATCGCCTACCCTGTCCCACCTACGGTGAAGACCATAAACACCCTCGATGGAGAGATGCAACAGATCTTACAGAGACCGGGGTTAAGCGACAGTGAGAAAGTACAACGGTACAATGAGACGCTTCAACGGTACATGACCTTCATGGACCAATACAAAACCCTCTCTACCCCACCACCACCACCACCACCACGTGACACACCGCCGACCTCAGCACCGCTCCAACAGCCGCCATTACCAGGGGTACCACCCACAGCCCCACAGTGGGTGGAAGACGAAGTCCTGAAGAGTGTACCTGCATCGTTCAAGAAACAAGCTGGCCTGGTATTACAACGGATGAAACAGAATCCTAACATGACTTGAAATGATAAAGGCGAACTCCTGGTACAGAATCAGGTGGTCCCCGGGACCCACATGACGGATTTAGTGAATGACCTGATGCGTAAACGCAGGTCGCACACGGATCCTCGAGGATGGAAGGTCTACGCTCAAGGCTTGAAAGACATGCATGTACCACAGGAATTGGTGGGGAACCCCCACCGCTGGGCCTTCATGCAGCGAACCCAGCAATCGCCGAGTGGCCCACTACCTTCTTGGGAATCCGAATGGGAACCGGAGTCACCCCCCAAAACACCACCACAACGGGCACCTTGTTTTCAGACCTTTAAAAAACCATCCTTGATCAGGACACCCCACATCTCCAGAGCCGTGACACGTAGCAAGTCAACGCGACGAACACGATGCCGGACACAACCGCCCAAGGCCTGAAACACCTATTAAAACCAACAGCAGCAGCAGGACAGCTCAGTCGCCATGTTTTACCTCACCCTACCCAGTAACAGTTCGCTGGATGTGTTTCCTGACAACACCTTGGCCAAGTACGTGACCCAGTTACCGCAACCGTTGCTTTTACCTGGGCGCTGGGAATGTGGCCTCGTGGATATCCAATACCCTTACTCGTGGTACAACGTGCGAGCCAATGAAGTGTGGTACGAGGTGACCTACGAAGAAAAAAAAAACCGACTCACCCTCCCCGAAGGCCAATACGATACTCCCAAGGAGTTCATCGGTGGGCTGTCAAGACTGTTGCATTATAAGGCTCTACGGGAGGTCACGAATACTTCAAAACCCATCAAATCCTTTCCCTTCAAGAATCACGTGGACTTCGATTACAACGCACACAACGACAAGGCACAGCTTATCGTCACCGCCAACGCGAGTGTCTTATCCTACAGCAAATGCTGGGTTTCGATCTACAGACGTTCGCTGGTCCCACCGCCCACCAAGGCGAGATCCCGATGGATATGAAGTCGGGTATGTACGGACTCTACGTGTACTCGGACGTGGTGGACAACCACATCGTGGGCGATATCAACACACCTCTGTTACGGGTGGTGCCCATTAAAAAGACGTATGGAGATCAAATCACCCACAGTTTCACCCACATGCTCTACCTATCCGTACGACAAACCGACATCAACACTATCACAGTGGATATAAGAGACACCCACATGCTCTACCTATCCGTACGACAAACCGACATCAACACTATCACAGTGGATATAAGAGATGACTCGGGACGACCGGTGGCATTCGAACGAGGAAAAGTGGTGCTGACACTTCATTTTCTACAGGCACGTGCTCCCCACTTTGCATAATGAAAGTACCTTACGAGTGCGATGCACGCAGCTATATGGACTATTATGCCCAACAGGCCGGGGGTGGCTTTCCGGTCTTTAGTGGTGCACGCATGCAACGAGGGCATGGACTGGGGAATATATTCGGGAACATCGTCAAAACGTTCCTGCCCTTGGTGACGCATGGGGTGAAAGCAATCGGCAAACAAGCGGTACACAGACCAAGTACATGTTTTGGTCTAGGTTAAGAGCGACATTTGACGATGAGTTACAAGTTACAAGAGCAACAAGTGGAGTGAAAAAAATTCTATAGAGGTTATAGGTGCGGAAAGACATGACCGAATGTCCACATGTCACCACGAAAACCAAAAAAAAACCCCCCTGTCTTGTGGGTTTTCTATATGAGCATAATGCATGAAGGCTATAATAAGCTATGTGGGGATTCGGTGAAACTGGCTTTGAACACCGTTGAGAAAGTAGCCCATCAGTGGCCTAGGATAATCCGAAATTCACCCGCGCACTGCCAGTGATGCCGCGCACTTCCGGAGAACTCGCGCGCGCGAGCGCTGCGGCCGGGGCGGGCCGGGCCGGGCCGGGCCGGGCCGAGAAAAAACCCCACAGACAGGTCAGTACATGCATTCCTATCATGTTCCCAGGTCACACCCCATTCACACAGACCCTCATGCATACCCGGATGCAGGCGCAGACGTCAGCGAAATTCTGGCGGGAAAACCCCCACAGACAGATCGGTACATGTTCTAGGTCACGCCCCATTCACCCAAACCGGAAGTGACGTCATACCCCTAATTTTACATGCACCCATCCATGACTGGATGCCCCTTCACGAATGCTTCACTTTGATACCTCACTCGACTCCATCGGACCATTCGTGGCCCACCTAGACCGAAAAAACGTCTATTTCCACACCCGTTTCCCACAATTCTCTATCTGCGCATGTGCAGAATGTGGACAACGGCCGAGACACTACGCCGGGCGGTTGCTCCCTCACATAGGCTTCACATGGATACCTCACTCGACTCCATCGACCCATTAGTGGCTCGCCTAGACCCCAGAACGTCTATTTCCATACACTTTCTCTACTGCGCATGCGGAGAATGACGTCAGTTCTACGTCACACCCAGCCCGTTGGATACTCCCTCACGACTGCTTTACATTGATACCTCACTCGATCCAATCGGCCCACTAGTGGCCCACCTAAACCCCAACACGTCTATTTCTATACTACGGCCAGACTGCGGATGCGCAGACTATTGACAACGAACGACACACTAGCCCAGGCGGATGCTCCCTCACGACAGCTTCAAAATAAGACCTCATGCGACACCATAGGATCATTAGGGGCTCACCTAAATCCTAAAACGTCTATGTCCACACCCTTTTCCCAGAATTCCTTGTCTGCGCATGCGCAGAATGTTGACAACGGCCGAGACACTAGTCCAATCGGATGCCCCCTCACCTATGCTTCACATTGATACCTCATTCAACTCCATCGGCTCACTAGTGGCTCACGCAGATCCCAAAACGTCTATTTTCATACCCTCTGTCTATTGCGCATCTGCAGAATGACGATATTCCGACCCCACATCCACCCAGTCGGATGCCCCCTCACATAGGCTTCACATTGATACCTCACTTGACCTCATCGGTCCATTAGTGGCCCACCTAGACCACAAAATGGCTATTTCCATACCCTTTGTCTACCGCGCATGCGCAGAATGACGATGTTTCAACCCCACACCCAGCCCGTCGGTTGCGCCTTCACGAATGCTTCACATTGATACCTCATACGACCCAATCGGACCATGCAGCGTATTTGAAGTCTGGGGACTACTTTTTCTCCGCGGAAGCTTTTTCCCGCGACCGCATCACCGCCAGACCGCATTCCCGCGGAGGAATATAGGCCCGTATTCCCATACAGGCATTCCCCGTATAGATGCAAATGTGCGAATCAGGGGAGATAACTAGGAATATGTCAAAAATCATCACGGGCATCAAGAGTTACCCCCCTTACCGTAATTTTGAGGGTTCCCGATTGCGATTTAACATGGACCAACAGATGGCGAATTTTCCCGGTGCCCAAAAAATGTGAGTCGAAATCAGTAGACCCTACTACTTGTCTCATCCGTGTTGTTCTCGGTAGAGCGTTCCTCTTCCGCTTGCATATGCGGACTCCTCCCATCTGAATTTGATCGCGACAAATCAAAACCTGCTGTTTCCGCCTGTTCTTAACCACCGACACCACAATTGCTCTTCCACCGCTACTCCACGTATGCGCATGTGTAACTCCGAACATTTTCTTCTCCCCCAGTGGACATGCGCATACCACCCCAATCGTATTTTGACCATGTATGGCCCTCCCAAAACTCCCACACTGACAGACGTCCCTGGCGAGTGCGCGTGCTTGCGATGTCATCTTAAATCACACAACCGCCCTCCGCTAATCGTACTCTACAGCGTACCCTCGATCGATAGACACCAGGACCATGCTATTTGCTTCACAGAATGATTTTCCAGTGTATCATGTAATGAGTGTAAAATTCGTATTTCCGGATTCTCTTGCCGGATTCCCGAACTTTTTCCGATTCCAACTGTTTCATGCACCGCGATCCGAAAGTCACGTGACCGGAAGTGACCTCAATGGTTAAAGGTCAAACTAAGGTCAAGGTTACTGGTTAAAGGTCACAACCTACAGTTACAACCCCACCTCCCTCACAGTAAAAGATAAGACAAGAATTTTATTTAGAGTCGATTTTAACAATAGAACACTGGCTTTGACGGAGCTATTTTCGTCGACTATATTTACATATCTATCACAAAATACAAATCAATTGAATAGATTATTCATTCAAATTCAAGCATACACATAAAACTCTAAATATGGAAAAAATATATGATTCATAGTATATTAGTTTGTACATACAAATTGCAATAGCAAAATGTAGTTAGCAGGTTCCGGCTATGTTTTATCAATGAGCCCTATCGTCATCTACACAAGTGAGAACTCTTCGTTGTATTAAATGCACCTTCCACAAGACTATCTTTGTCCGCATGTACCAGTACGTTTTCACGTTACAGTTATGAGAGAAGACGATTCTATATATCCGGACCCCATGACGGCTGTCTTGACGACTACGGTTGGATTTGTGTTAAGGACCATCATTCGGGCAGTTGTGAGTGGGAACAGAAACCGCCTTATCCCGTATTCCTCTACTCCCTCGGAGATAAATACGCCAAGTGGAATAACAACGGTATGTGTAAACGCTTTTCGCTAATACTTCATGTTACAAACGTTAAGAATCATTAAATGATCGTTACACCAAACCCATTTTCTCCATTTTTTTTTATTGTGAAAGTTCCAACGAAATACGCGATAACCTCGGAAGTTGTGTTAGAAAGCAAATAGCAGATAATCCGTGACTCAATTTAAAACTAATCGAATGCCAATATTACCGTATCTTCTGTCACATAACATTTGCTTGAAGGTCTCATATTTCAGATATATTAAAAATCCCTACTAAGATATACACGAAATACACGAAGATAGATAAAAGAACAATTTCAGACGTTCGTCGACGCTGTTCGATGTTATTTTTGACCATGAGCGTTTGCAATGAAAAAGGATTTTTTGTGTAGAATTAAAGAAATATTTAAATTTCTTAAATTCTACTGGCGTAAAGAGTACACGCCCTTGATTTCCACTAAGCTTCCCGTTAGGGCGTCATGCAATCAAGTTTGTGGTTTGCTAGAAGCTTGGTGCTCAGTAGTATGGAAAAGACCGCTGGACACCACTTGACCTACTTTCGTGACCTAATTGTGGACGTAACGTGGAGGTCAAGATCACTATAGTTCCGGCGAAGGTCATTGAGTGCACTTCCGGTGACGTGATTGAAAGTGACCCCGGGAGGTATATTCCTTCGCGGTGATGCGGTCATGTCCGGCAGTCATGCGGTCCCTTCCGGTTCCGGGGAGGAGCCTCCGTGGACAGAAAGTAGTCCCATGTCAACGAGACTTATTTCAAATACGCGGGGGGTCGCTTCGTCTGAATCTTCGGGGTCCCGGGCATAGTTTCTAAGTTATAACCCCCATACATGGACATACAGCGAGAGAAGGGGAATCCTCCCTGGCTCTAGCTGGAGTCGAACCCGTACTGCGCGCCTCTAGAAGCGGGCACGTTATCCACTGCACCACGAGTCAGACCCTACTAGGCAAGGTTGAAAATACCAGAGAGCAGATCAATCGGCTATGATATAGGTCCAATGGGGAACCCACGCATGATCATTTGCGGCATGGAGTGTGGCACCTTGTTTTTTCTGTCTCAATACGTGGAAGGCGATGGCAGGGGTCTCGAAGCCATTCGATGGCTTTCGCTGAAAAGTTTTGATTGCGCATGCGTACTCCATAGGCAGGTTGGGGTGGATGTTTTGGGGTCGAGGTGGACCATTATTGGTCCGATTGGGCCGCGGGAGGTGTCATAGTGAAGCACTCGTGAAGGAGCACCCGACTGGGTGGATGTGGTGTGGAACTGACGTATTCCGCGCATGGACAGTAGAAAAAAGGGCACTGGAATGGACGTTTTGGGGTCGAGGGGGACCAGTATTGGTCCGATTGGGCCGTGGGAGGTGTCATTGTGAAAAACACCCGGAGAAGCATCTGACTGGATGATTGCGGCGTGGAACTGACGTCATTCCGCGCATGCGCACTAGACAAAGTTCATTGGAATGGATGTTTTGTGGTCGAAGTGAACCACTATTGGTCCGATTAGGCCGTGGGAGGTGTCAATATGTAGCACTCGTGAAGGAGCATCGGACTGGGGTGGCGTGGACCTAGGGGCTATGGCGCGCATGCGCAGTAGAAAAAACGCATGGAAACTGACGTTTTGGGGTCGAGGGGTGCCAGTATTGGTCCGAATGGGTCATGGGGGTTGTCATAGTGCGGCACTCGTGGAGGAGCATCCGAGTGGACGAGAGTGGCGTGGAAGTAGGGGCTATGGTGCGCATGCGCAACCGAAAAACGCATGGTAATGAACTTTTTGGGGTCGAGAGGGACCAGTATTGACCCGAATGGGCCGTGGAAGGTGTCATAGTGAAGCACTCGTGGAGGAGCATCCGAATAGACAAGTGAGGTGTGGAACTGACGTCATTCTGCGCATGCGCAGTAGACAAAGGGCCTAGGCATGGACGTTTTGGTGTAGGGATGGTTTATCATTGCTCCTAATGGGAATGCGCAGGGGTCAAAAGTCACTTCAGGTCACGTGACCGAAACCAGTCGGAAGTGACGTCACAAAGGTCATAGGCAAATTGTCCATGCCAATGTGACTTTTCATGCCATTTTGGAGGGTCACGAGTCGTCTACGTGCCCTTTCGGAACTTGGCGTTTAGGCCCAGCAAGAGTTATCTGCCCCTGAATACGACTTCATATGTCCTTCAATTACTTCAATGTTAATTGACATGTCCGAGGAAGATGCAGCGAGAGTTATCTGCCCCTGAATACTAGTTTACATGCATATGCCATTTTACTCATATGTTAATCTCCCGGAATGCACGTCGAGCTCTAACACCTTAACGCATGTGCGGTACACTCGCACCCTGGTGTATCCTATGCTCCACGGGCTATGGTGCTATATCACACGCGTTGAGGTGTTAGACCTCGTTACTATAGGGCGTTAAGGCGTTAAGCTAGGGCGTTACGGCGTTACGATCGGGCGTTAAGGCATTGAAACAGGCGTTAAGGCGAAAGGACAGGCGCTAAGGCGTTAAGATACGGCGCTAAGGCGTAACGACGGTCATTGACGGGCGTCACTGCATTCCAATGAATTATTTTAAATTACATGGACAATCTAGAACAATCAGACTTCTGAGCTATTTCTCCAGGGCGTTGAAATGTTAAACTGGGCGTTGGCGGGCGTTCCTGTCCCTAAAAGCAAGCGTATTCCAAACCCGTGCACAGCCGACGTTCAACCGTCAACATGGGTTATAATAGTCCATGGGCCAGAGTCAAAACTGGAACCACCTGAGGTGGCAAATTCTAGTAATGTTTTTTGAAGAGGTAGATGTCTGTAGATGTTATCCATATGTGATAATCGTTGCAGATCGGTAGCTTAAGGGTAGTATACCACGCCTTTTCAACCCTACCCCTTTCGCAGTTCTAAATCCAAACTTGAGGGGTGGGGTATGGTCCCTCGGATATTTTTCTTATACTTCACTCTAGAGATGTAAAACTTCGCACACTTCGGGCATAGGTACTCTTCTATTGAAAGAGGCAGACATTATGTTACATAAGCATTTGGTGACGTCACAGTGACGCAATAACCCAGTGAGCAGTTTATTGTCTTTTTTTGTCCATTTTCAAATTGATTTATTTCAATTTCTGCTGGTACCACTTTGCATAGTAGATTCGATTCATGTTCATTGAAGAGGTATTTCTATGTAGATGTTAGCAATACGTGATAACAGTTGCAGATCGACAACTTATGGGTAGTTATAGCACACTTTCGGAACCCTACCCCGTCCCCATTCTTAAACCAAATATGGGGGGTGGGTTATGGTTTCTCGCATATTTTTATCATTCTTGCTGCTAGAGGGCTGAAATTTTCCACTCACCAAGTTTAGGTCCTTGATTATAAAAATCAGTAGAATTTTTTTTTAACAAAATCCCTTGAAGACGTCACTATGGCGTCATAAACGGAAAATCAGATTTTGCCGGCCGTTTAGTCCATTTTCAATACATACTTCCTATTCAGTTGGTGCCATTTGAGGTAGCAGATCCCATCAATGTTTTCTAAAGTGGTATTATTATGTAGTTGTTACCGATAGGTTATAACCTTGAAGTTCAGTAGTTTATAGGGTAATTATAGCTCGTTTTATGAAACCTGGCCTTATCTTTACTCCAAGCCAAACGTTGGGGTGACGGGGTGTGGCCCCCAGATATTTTCTTTAAATCTATGTCTAAAGAGCTAAACGATTATAGCCTATACATTCTAGTCCTATGCTATGACAAAATGCTAAATTGATGAAACGTTTAATTACATCATCGTATCTCGCCAGAGTAACACATATATACATGTCTTTTATCTCTTTCATTATAAGTGTGAGCTGGAGGTGTTATTTGCCATTTGGGGGGTGAATGAGAACAGTTATATTAAAATGATAATATCCCATCGATTAAATAATAGTAGGTTCTTCGATGCAAATACATGCCAAACGATGGGAGAGCGAGAGTAAATTTAACTCATGGTAGTGTTGCGTAAAAATATACTGTCTATCTAGTTTTACTATTTTGTGTTGACAATTTCTACTCGACACAGAGTACATTTCCTGCGCAACATGTATCATGATTGTTGAGTGTCCATCTCAAATACATACTGGCAGCTTGGTAATATCTCGCCCCAGCGTGAGAACTTGAATGTGTGTTAAGAACGGAACCAGAATCTTGTTGGCAGGAGTACAATATCGAATATGTGGCAGGAGTAGATTGCTAACATCAGCGTGGGCGATTGAATGCACAGGCGATTTCGTTTTCAACGTAGACAAACTCAGGTTACTTTACCACCGCTTTTAGGTGTGAGTGAGTGAGTGAGTGAATAGGGTTTAACGTCGCTTTCAACATTTTTTCAGCTATATCACGACGGGGAAGGGAAGGGAGGGGAGGGGGAGGGGCAGGGGTACCTACTTGTAACAGAGCAGATCTAATGCTGCCATTTTATAGTGCTGTCCCACTGAAATATCATGCCGTAGGCAGACATGACACCCCACTCAGTCACATTATGCTGACACCGAGCGAACCAGTCCTTGTTCTATCCTCTTAATGCTGAGCGTAAGCGAGGGAGCAACAAGTTCCATTTTTCAAGTCTTAGGTATGACCCGGCCTGGGATCGAACCCAGTACCTACGCTTTTAGGTGTGGTATTAAATAGGTTACCGTCAGTGGATGGAAGAGACAAAGGGATTGTATAAGATTTAACCACCAAAGCCACAAAGAATTCAAATCTAGAGACTATTCTGTTCAATTCAATAAAATGCGTCTGACCGGTTTGTCAGCTCGAAATCGTTTCTAACCATAATTGCATGGTATGTGATGAAAAATGGATACCGGTATCAACTATTGAACCAATCCGACATCGACAATTGTCAACAGTAATGATGAGGCTGTATGGAGATTTTAGTATATGACCAATATGAACGTTCAACCAGATTTGATGATATGAAACGAACATCTTGATGTCTTCAACTTCAGCATCATTCGAAACTGTTGTCAAATTTCCTTGCATAAAATACTACCTTGCTTTGCCTGTGTAGAAGTTCGAGTTATTGGCGTCTTGTGAATAAGGGCTTTCGATTATTGATGCAGAAATTCCCTGAGTGTTATACACGATAGTATCACCATCACAAATCTCCAGAACAGGTCATGAATGTGTAATTAGGGCAGGTTGGTGCGATGATCCTGTAGTTTTAATGATGCAGGGACCATTCATCATTTGTATAATGGTGTATGGTTATCTGAAGAGCTAAACCTGTCACAGACACGATTTCAAAGGATTTAGCTACATTCAACTTCCAAACAATATTTCCAAACTGCCTGGTCATCCATGTGCCCAAGTTAAGGCAAATCATTTCACCATAATGGCATATGGGCAGTTAGTTTGATTGGAAGTGAAATAATTTCTGAACATTGTTATCGAACTATCCGTCTCTGCAGCTGACGTTGTAGGCATACTCTCTGCATCAACGCTGACATTTTTCACGTTCCACCAAAGATGTTAACAGGATATATGATACTCCCTTTCAGCAGCCATCCCAGTCGAGCAGGGTCACAGCCTGTTAGTCCAGTTTCAGGTTTGCAACATTTCACTATCGAGTATCGGCTTCAATCCGATTGATGACGGAGCCTATGATGACGTTACCACGTATGCATGGTTCCCTTAATATATTCGTTTTCATTCGGACCAAAGTTATACACCCAGGTACGAATCATCATCGCGAATACCATGGTCTACCTTAACATTCATGAGACGAGTTGACTTTCATTTAAACAGCTAATTATGGAGTGGTTTTGTGGCGCTTCTGTTTGGCTGAGATCCTGAATGACGCACACTGACATTCCGACCTCAGCGCCGGACCCCTATGACCTTTGATCAAAGCAAAGCGAATCACTTGATTGGCTGACAGAGTACGCGACGTCATGAATGAATTATTTACGTTCGAAAAAGCCGTTTGCTAGGGCTCTCGACAGTAGAAGAGATAGAGGGAGGGAATGGCCTGGTAGCGGGGCTGGAGTCACCAAGGAATCACCTTGTTGATTTCCTGGATATTTTGCCACCATCAGATTCATCAGTAGATCCACCATGTGCGTCTGGAGACGATGTTGATGGATTTTCTGTATCTCTATCTTTTGCAATCTCTGAAAGAGGCCATTGGGCATGCATTTATGCAGCTCCCAGCAGGCAACAGCTTTCACGGAATAATGCCCTGGGGGTAATAGTGGTATCAAAATCTTCAGAAAAGCTCTAAAAGGACAATGTTTATACATTTTAAGAAGCAAACATTAATTTGAAATTGCATTTCAAATACAAACATCTAACACATATGGCCATCTCTGGCTATGAAACAAATTTGCAGTTGGCACCACCGAGTGGATTACCCGTTCAACACGTTTGCAGGACTAAAGCACACAATTTGCTGGGATACCGCGTTGACCAACCTGGATTAGCAAACAATCGGTGGCCAAGATGGAAAGAAAGGGTAACGTCTTAAAAACGATGCAAATTGTAAGGTGGCCAACATAAAGGGTGACCATACTGTAGCATTTGTAAATTGAGAAAGTATTTGTACTCATCAAGGTTAATTGCAATTATAACAAAAGTCTGGAGGCCGAATATGGTAGATTAAGAGGAAAATTCCATTTCGTCAGATTCATACCAATAATGACAGAAGAACAAAATATGGTGGGAAGATACGGATAGGAAAGACGATTGGTAGTCAAGATGAGAATCAATGGCTATATCGCAATATCTCGAAATATGTCCTTAATTGTCCTTCTCCATGTCTTCCGTACGGTCACTGTTTGGCCGCTTACGCTCTTCAAAGAAACATAACAGGATTTGCCACTTCATTTGGTTCAAGTAAAAATGAGAAAATAAAATAACCCCAAAATTATCATCATTATTATTCAATCGCGGTGACGTCATCACAGCATCAGATGGTTTCAATAGATGCTTCATTAAATAAGAGCATGGAGATACAGGTTGGTACTTTTCAGCTATCTAACCATAATGGAAATATCGGAAGGACCATACCCTACCTGCAAACTTGGGTTAAGAATACAGAAAGAGGTAGGGTCCGGAAAATGTACTATAACAACCCATAAACTACCGATATACAACGGCTCTCTCAGATGGATAGCATTTGCATGCAAATACCCCTTACAAAAAAATGAACCGAATCTGTTACCTCAAGATTTACCAGCAACATTTTTCGTATCGAAAAATTTAAAAATAAATTATTACTCATGTTATGACGTCACGTTGACGTCATAAATATTATCATTTCGCACCCCGTTAACTTGTTTACAGAAGGCGAATACCTCATATGCAGGAGGTGAAATAGCTCTCTTGCAACAGGAATAATTAAAATATCCAAGAAATCATACCCCACCCCCCAAATGTGAATGCACAATGTGATGGGGGGAGGGTTCAGAAAGTGTACCATAACTACCACTACGTTACTGATCTGCAAGTGTTAGCACATATGGGCGAAATCTACATACAAATACCTCTTCAAAGAGCATTTATCAAAGTTGATACGTCACATGGTGCCAGCAGACTCGGAAAAACCAGTTGGAAAAGCAACCGAAATTTCGACAATAAATGCTGTCACATATTATTACGTCGCTATGACATTATACAAGGGTAATATTAAGGTATGTTAACTTGTGCTAATGGACGAGGCCCTTCCCACAAAGTATGTGAAGTTTCAGCTCTTCAGCGATAGAAATAACTAATATACCCGAGGAACCATTCCCCTGCCCTCATTCTTTGAGTTCGGAATACGAGCAGGGGTGAGGTTAAGAAAGTGTGTTTTGCTACCGTTAAGCTACCGATCTGCAACGGTTATCACATATGGACAACATCTACATACATGTATCTCTTCGAAAAACATTACTAGAATTTGCCACCTCGAGTGGTACCGATCGGTGAAATTTAGGGTCTTGGTACATGGACTATAAATGCTCTGAGTGCAAACGTACGTTCACCACACATTACGATATGATGTGACACCAGAATAATATACATGGGAATGAAGACACCGAGGAGTCCACTGAGGTGGATGCTGAGAATACGCCAGCTGATTCTGAGAGTCCACCGACTGACATCGAAACAGAGACTGTTGAGAGTCTATCTATTGATATGGAGAGCTTGACCTCAGATAGTCAGCCCATATCCCAGGGAATCGTTAGTAGTAGGGAAAGAGCGGCAGAAGCCTTTTTTTCCAGGGAGGTAACTCTTGGTTCCCTTTTTCCGCCAGGGAGCGCCACCAGTCCCGTATGACGTCACTTCCGGGCTGGGTGAATGGGGCGTGACCTGTGAACATGATAGGACATGTACTGACCTGTCTGTGGGTTTTTTTCCACAATGTCGTTCATCTCCGTGTGTCTTCGGGCACCTCCGTGTCCCTTCGGTCACCTGCGTGACATCTTCGGTGATCTCCGTGACATCTTCGGATTTATACAATATACAGGCCTGTATGGGGTATGGGGATGGTCATTTTTGAACATGATAGGACATGTACTGACCTGTCTGTGGGGGTTTTCCCGCCAGAATTTCGCTCACGTCTGCTTGGGCTGGGGGTTGTCACGTGCCGAACACCTGGCTCCCCGAATTGCAACATTGTTGCACGTTCGCTACAATGTTGCGGCATCGTGAACACCTGGTCTGGTGCATATGTGTCTGCGTGAGTGAGTTCACGTGCCGAACACCTGGCTCCCCGAATTGCAACAATGTTGCACGTTCGCTACAATGTTGCGGCCACCGTGAAGACCTGGTCTGGCGTCTGCGTGAGTGAGCTCACGTGCCGAACACCTGGCTCCCCGAGATCAAGGCATGCCCAGACTTGTTCTGGGTTGTACAGTTCTGCCATGCAGAGGACGGGTACTAGGAATGCATATTAAATCTATAGACAAAGTGTATGGAAATACACGTTTTGGGGACTAGGTGGGCCACTAGTGGGTCGATGGAGTCGTATGAGGTATCAATGTGAAGCATTCGTGAAGGCGCATCCGACGGGCTGGGTGTGGGGTTGAAATATCGTCATTCTGCGCATGCGCGGTAGACAAAGGGTATGGAAATAGCCGTTTTGGGGTCTAGGTGGGCCACTAATGGACCGATGGGGTCGAGTGATGTATCAATGTGAAGCCTATGTGAGGGGGCATCCCACTGGGTGAATGTGGGGTCAAAAAATCGTCATTCTGCGCATGCGCAATAGACAAAGGGTATGAAAATAGACGTTTTGGGATCTAGGTGAGCCACTAATGAACCGATGGAGTTGAATGAGGTATCAATGTGAAGCATATGTGAGGGGGCATCCGATTGGACTAGTGTCTCGGCCGTTGTCAACATTCTGCGCATGCGCAGACAGGGAATTCTGGGAAAAGGGTGTGGAAATAGACGTTTTAGGGTTTAGATGAGCCCCTAATGATCCTATGGTGTCGTATGAGGTCTTATTTTGAAGCTGTCGTGAGGGAGCATCCGCCTGGTCTAGTGTGTCGTTCGTTGTCAATAGTCTGCGCATGCGCAGTCTGGCCGTAGTATAGAAATAGACGTGTTGGGGTTTAGGTGGGCCACTATTGGGCCGATTGGATCGAGTGAGGTATCAATGTAAAGCATACGTGAGGGAGTATCCGACGGGCTGGGTGTGACGTGGAACTGACGTCATTCTGCGCATGCGCAGTAGAGAAAGTGTATGGAAATAGACGTTCTGGGGCCTAGGCGAGCCACTAATGGGCCGATGGAGTCGAGTGAGGTATCCATGTGAAGCATATGTGAGGGAGCAACCGCCTGGAGTAGTGTCTCGGCCGTTGTCCACATTCTGCGCATGCGCAGACAGGGAATTGTGGGAAACGGGTGTGGAAATAGACGTTTTTGCGGTTTAGGTGGGCCACTCATGGTCCGATGGAGTCGAGTGAGGTATCAAAGTGAAGCATTCGTGAAGGGGCATCCAGTCCTAGATGGGTGCATGTAAAATTAGGGATATGACGTCACTTCCTGTTTGGGTGAATGGGGCGTGACCTTGGAACGTGATAGGAATGCATGTACTGACCTGTCTGTGGGGTTTTTGCCGGCCCGGCCCGGCCCGGCCTGGCCGCGCGCGCGCGGGTTATCCGGAAGTGCGCGGCATCACCGGAAGTGCGCGGATGAATGTTGGGTCAAAGGGTCAAAGGTCACATCCAGGTCAAAGATCTCCCTTTCGGCAAGGTTCGGCAAGAATGTTGCGGCATCGATATACAGAGCTTGAACCCAAAACGGGGATTGTAAATTAACCAGGGAAGGATGGGCAGTTCCATTTGCACCAATCAGCGGTCGAGAAAAAAAGTCAATGAGCGATCGATAAAAGAACCAATGGACGGGTACTAGAATTTCGCTCACGTCTGCGCCTACATCCGGGTACTAGGATGCTTTCGCCTACGCCCGCGCCTACATCCGGGTTCTTGTACACCCGGGTAATGTTTTCTGGACATGGATGGGTTACCTTTGGCTCCATTCTAGGCCACTCACTGATTGGCTAATACGGTGTTCAAAGCCAGTTTCATGCATTATGCTCATATAGAGAACACACAAGACAGGTTTTTTTTTGGTGAGATCTCATTTTGTTTTTTATTCAACAATAACTAACAACAACAACGTGAGAACAACCACGTGACAACAGAAGCCCAGAACAGGGGGCTTGTACATTGAAAGAACAGCAGCCCAGAACAGGGGGCTTGTAAACTTAAGCCCAGAACAGAGGGCTTGTACATTGAAAGAACCTAAGCCCAGAACGGGGCTTGTACATTGAAATGATGGGCGGCCCAGTCATATACGAATACATCGCGGTCCTCGGCCTTGGGGTACTCGTCAAACATCTGTACGATGGTAGATAAGGTTCTGCCCCGGCATCGATGGTACAGGTAAAACAAGCAATATTGTCCGCACACGCTACTGGTCAGGCTTTGCAACGTTTCACTGTTCCAACACGACGTCTCTGTGCCTTGATCTATGAAGTCTGTTAAATCGGGATGGAGGGGTGGCAGGACGTACGCGTCAAATTATTCGCCCTGCGCTTCTGTCAGGTACACGGCCACCCAGTGTTCACCGGGTCGATCCATCGGGTCCGTGTTGAGAACGTATGCAGCAGGATACATACGGTCTAATGGGAACACATCTCGGGCGAACACACCTTGAAAGACCATACGTGTCCCTGGGTCATTCTCCAGCACGGTGGTTATCTGGTCTGTATCCATGTTAGGTGTTAAAGTCACACAGGACGTTGCACGCCTTGTCCACTTGAATGATGTTGTCAAACTCGGCGTAGCAGATCACATTGACGGTGGTCCCGAGGGCTCGTGCAAAGTGGATTTCCAACCGTAAATTGCCTTGCTTGGCCAGGGCCAGCTGATGGTCGTTCTCTAAGGTGGGGGTCAGATCGAAACAGAACAACGTGTATCCGTTCGCGTAGTCCTCCCGACTGATCATATTCCCTTCGTCCTGTTCGATTTGACCGGTGGCTGTAAACAGGCTCTGATAGGCTCGAATGAAATTTCTGCGCTCAAAGTTCGGTGTTAAGGCCGTGGCTGGGACCTGTTGTCCATCCACATGCAGGGCCACAAAATTGATGCAGAAATGTTTAAATTCAACGGATTCTGTGGGCAGGCTCCGCTGAAACTGGTATTTTCCACACAGGCCAGGATCAATCGCTTGGGTAGTTCCCCCAGGAACAGGTTTTCTTTGTTGGCGCTCATATTTCCAGCAGGCATAGAGAACACTTTGGTTTGTACACGTCGGATAGGGTACTGGGCTGGTTTTGTTTCCAAGGCTTTGAGGTGTCCCAGTTGAACGGCTGGATTCGGTTTCACTTTTCGGACATACAGGACTGTGTCTTGGATAACAATCTTATAGTCAGCTGCATGCCCATCTACGTTAGTGGCCATCAAGGCGAAGGTCGGAGGCGCCCGTATCAGTCGGATTTTGATGGGGATATTGTTCAAGAGGTACCGGTCTTGCATGAAAATGTCAGCGTGTAGTCGACCCATGAGATCCACCCAGGCGCCGTTCGCAGTGAAAGCCTTCCGTTTGTTATATCCTTCATTGTCCACCGTGTCCATGTGCTCAGCTGTGTCCTGGTAGAATAAAGCGGCTGTCAGCTGAGATTTTTTAGCCTCTCGTCCATACGACAACAGTGTCTCGATGTAGGCTCGATAGGGGTACGTGTTGGTCGAGTCATTGATGAGTTTGTCGCTGAGAAAAATATCCACCTGTTGAAACATCGAGTGCAGCCAGAGATTCGTCGGGCCCACCGTTGCAGCTTGGATGATTCTGGAGCCATCCCCATTGACGACCTTGGCTTTCACATACAAGTATGTATGGGCTAAATCCACATAGGCCGTATCCGCATTACTGATGGTGAACTCGATGGGCCCTGTTTCGTTGATGCTGGAGAGCGGGAGATGCTCCACCCATAATCCTTGTTCGGCACTGGGCTGTGTAGGCGGCACGGGCCACAAATCAAATTCACTGTTGGTGGAGGGGCAGGACTCTGCGTGGATTAAGGACATGTTTAAGAAAAGATATCCTGGGTTTTCGATGTGCGTCGTCGCTGGGTCGGTCGTCGACTGGTGCAGGTCTTTTATTCCCTACGGGGCCTTGTGCTTTGGCCACCAAGACGCCGCCCGCTTCTTTGGCCCGCCGTGTCAAGGCTTCTTTGGGTGCCGTACCCCCCAAGACATCACCACCGACTTGCAGTCCACTTCGTACCGCTTGTTTGCCGATCGCTTTCACCCCACTCGTCATCAAGGGCAGGAACGTTTTGACGATGCTGCCGAGTGTGTTCCCCAGCCCATGTCCTCGTTGGATGCGTGCACCGCTAAAGACCGGAAAGCCACCCCCGGCCTGTTGGGCATAATAGTCCATATAGCTCCGTGCATCGCACTCGTAAGGCACTTTCATTATGCAAAGTGGGGAGCACGTGCTTTTCGAAAATGAAGTGTCAGCACCACTTTTCCTCGTTCGAATGCCACCGGTCGTCCCGTGCCATCTCTTATATCCACCGTGATAGTGTTGATGTCGGTTGGTCGTACGGGCAGGTAGACCATGTGAGTGAAACTGTGCGTGATTTGATCTCCATACGTCTTTTTAATGGGGCCCACCCGTAACAGAGGTGTGTTGATATCGCCCACGATGAGTCCGTACATACCCGACTTCATATCCATCGGGATGTGGCCATGGTCCTCGGATGGACCCGTGTAGGTCGGGTGAGCGAGACCCAGCATTTGCTGTGGGATAGGACTCACGTTGGCGATGAGAAGGATCTGTGCCTTGTCGTTGTGTGCGTTGTAATCGAAGTCCACGTGATTCTTGAAGGGAAAGGATTTGATGGGTTTTGAAGTATTCGTGACCTCCCGTAGAGCCTTATAATGCAACAGCCTTGTCAGACCCTGTATGAACTCCTTGGGGGTATCGTATTGGCCTTCGGGGAGGGTGAGTCGGGTGTTTTTGCCTTCGTAGGTCACCTCGTACCACACTTCATTGGCTCGCAAGTTGTACCACGAGTAAGTGTATTGGATATCCAAGAGGCCACATTCCCATCGTCCAGGTAAATGCAACGGTTGCGGTAACTGGGTGACGTACTTGGCCAAGGTGTTGTCAGGAAACACATCCAGCGAACTGTTACTGGGTAGGGTGAGGTAAAACATGGCGACTGAGCTGTCCTGCTGCTGCTGTTGGTTTTAATAGGTGTTCCAGGCCTTGGGCGGTTATGTCCGGCGTCGTGTTCGTCGCGGTGACTTGCTACGTGTCACGGCTCTGGAGATGTGGGGTGTCCTGATCAAGGGTGGTTAAAAGGCCTGAAAGGAAGGTGCCCGTTGTGGTGGTGTTTTGGGGGGTGACTCCGGTTCCCATTCGGCTTCCCAAGAAGGTAGTGGGCCACTTGGCGATTGCTGGGTCCGCTGCATAAAGGCCCAGCGGTGGGGATTCCCCACCAATTCCTGTGGTACATGCATGTCTTTCAAGCCTTGAGCGAAGACCTCCCATCCTCGAGGATCTGTGTGCGACCTGCGGTGACGCATCAGGTCATTCACTAAATCCGTCATGTGGGTCCCGGGAACCACCTGATTCTGTACCAGGAGTTCGCCTTTATCATTCCAAGTCATGTTAGGATTCTGTTTCATCCGTTGTAATACCAGGCCAGCTTGTTTCTTGAACGATGCAGGTACACTCTTCAGCACTTCGTCTTCCACCCACTGTGGGGATGTTGGAGCGGTGCTGAGGTCGGCGGTGTGTCGCGTGGTGGTGGTGGTGGTGGTGGGGTAGAGAGGGTTTTGTATTGGTCCATGAACGTCATGTACCGTTGAAGCGTCTCATTGTACCGTTGTACTTTCTCACTGTCGCTTAACCCCGGTCTCTGTAAGATCTGTTGCATCTCTCCGTCGAGGGTGTTTATGGTCTTCACCGTAGGTGGGACAGGGTAGGGCGATTGGAGGTTTTGAAGGAACCGTGGTTCGACGAGGACCATTTTTTCGTGTGGTTCATTGTCGCCCGAAGAGTCCACCCAATACTGGACCCAACACGGAAGCGGCCAACGGTGCTAAGATGGCCCCGAGAAAGCCGCCTTTCTGTAACACCTTTTTCTTTTGTGTTTGATAGACTCGCTTCTGGACTAGGGTTCGGAGACCTGTCTTATGCTTGGCCAACTTGGTCTTCTGAGCCGGAGTCAGTGGAACGTTGCCTTTTAACAGGTTGTACCCGATCTCGCACAGACAGCGTACAAGGTCAGGGTCCGCACCGCATACAATGGATCGGACCAACTCGGGTGGGGCCGTCTTCAATACACGGAGCGTCGGAGCGTGCTTCCGTACTCGCGCAGACATCATGTACAACTAATGCTAGAACTCACAACTCTGCTCTTTTTATCTACCTCAGAGAACAGAGACAAAGTCAACCATGCTGTGGTATTAATTCTTTTTATTATCCCCATCATCAAACACACATTCCAGCTGGGGGAGCCACTGTGGGTGTGTTTGCATTATTTTTGCATGTACACGTGGTGGGTTTCTCCGGGAAAGATGCCGGTCCGTAGTCGAAGGTGGTCGGGGGTGGCTTGCTTGAGGTCGAAGAGCATATACCCGTGTTGAGGGGTTGTCGCATCTTTGAAGGCTTCCAACGCAAACGGTGTGCGGCCGGGATACATCTGTCTCGCCAGGTGCAGCAGTTGAGTGGTATCTCTCGGGTTTTTGAAGACCACCAGGTAGTGGGCATTTAAGCTGATGTTCCTATGTTCCTATTTTGTGGTATGCGACACTTTATTACCCCCTATTGAATCCACTTACAAAAAATTAGAAATTTTTAATGATTTCCTGATTTTTCTGTCACACTGACCTTTGACCTCTGACCTCGATCTACATTTGGTATGCAACACATCAATCCCTCCTAGGGCATCCACTCACCAAAAATTAGAACTGTAGATACAAAACGGTCAATGAACAATGATTTCCTGATTTTAGGCAACAGTGACCTTTGACCTCTGACCTCGACCTCAATTTCGGTACGCGACACATCGTCTCCACAGATATAGACCGGACACGAACACTTCAGTGCTTTCCTGTTTTTGAGGCCAGTGACCTTTGACCTCTGACCTTGACCTTAATTTCGACACATCGTCACATCGTCTCCCCGTAGGGTATCCACTCACCAAAAATTAGAACTGTAGATAGAAAACTGTCCCAGATATAGACCGGACACGAGGGACGGACAGACGCCCCGACGGACACACGGACAGACGGACGGAAACCGCCATCACATAATATGTCCGCCTTTTGGCGGGCGTATAAAAATTAAGACAAATTGAGGTTAACTATATATTGTTAAAGGAAAGTCTATATACAATACTGTTCAAACATTTTTCAGTTGATCGAACCGCTTACAAATATTTTACATGTACAATCATAATATTATTCACCGCTAAGTCCCATTTTCAAATCTGCATATATATTTCACGGATAGTATGGTTTTAAAACGCCCTAATTCAATATGCATAGCACATGTAGTTCATAACACGATAAGAAAATAATGAAAAGCATAAATAAATTTAAAAAATATATCAAATGATCCAAATATATTTGGCTTGTGTATACAGAGATTAAAAGTGCAAACGTGAACGATCCAAGGTTGCGTTGAGAATCACCAGAGTAGCGATGTAACAACGTTGTTATATACAATCGTGAATTGTTATAGTAAATGATTATACCAAAATGCAGCAAATAATGGGGATACGGTTGGAGTAAACCAACAATAAAGTTCTATATTTAAATAACTACAGTAGATTAGTTCTATAATTAAATAACTACAGTATGTGCCACATGGTAATAGCTATATTACAGGACACTTATATATCCAGGGTCACACATCATATTTTTTGTTCCGCGAATGTGATACCATTTAAAACATTACCAAAAAGAAATAGCAGTAGTTTCGTTATTTTGGGATTACACTATCTTAGTATGGCACAGATTCTGGTGCAGGAAATTGGTGGAGTGCGAATCGGGATTCGAACCAGCGACCCCGAGAGTAAGGCACGCAATAGCCAGCACTATATCCCGGTCCGCACTCGACCAATTTTCTGCACTAGAATCTGTGCTATACTAAGATAGTGTAATCCCAAAATTACGAAAATACTGTAAAACGATCACTTTCTAAATGACACAAATATCTTCCTAAAAAGAAATAGGAAAAACAGCCTTCCTTTAAAAGTGAAAATTACTCACTTTTTTAAAAATTACTGATAATCTATGTCCCAATTCTTTGATGTTTTATATTATTCTTTAACATGGTTTACAATCCAATTTTACATGATCATAGATGAAGAAGCTTAATCAAATTTGGAACCTACTCTTTTGAAGTTAAATGTTTAAAAAAACTAGGTCATACCTGAACAAATTTAATTATAACTTAATTTTATATTTTAATTTTTACCCTGTATAAATGTATGAAACAGGCTATCTTCAGAAGTTACGGTAAATCTTAAATCCTCGCACATACACACACAGGCTCGCGTGGATGGGATCAAGCCTGCTTTCATATATGTTTCTCTTAGTTTACTATAAAAAATAAAAGCCTTGAGTTGACGAAATACCATTTTCAGATACAAAATCACACGCCTATTGGCAGAGAGATTCGAACTGGGATGTTGTACATTTTAGCGACGATTCGGTCCAGTGCGGCACGGCTGAATTACCAAAAATACAATATTACCAATAAAGCTTCACATTTCCTTCCATTTTTGTATACTAAGAATAATTGCCAGCAAGTGCGTGTCATGATTCAGAGGAAATAAGAGGGTCGTGATTTAGTGTGTTCGTGCGACAATCTCGAATTTGGAGGTGAAAACACCCATTTTTCTGTGTTAACATATTTAGATGTATCATAACGAGGACCGATTTTCGTCCACGGCTTGAAGAGTATTGTGTATATCAATCCTTCTGGTACATCTTCATATATTTACGAACAGAAATATGGCACGATTACACTGCTTAACTGTTCGAAACTATTTATTCCAGAAACATGAGGCGCATTTACACTGACTTACACTTAGAGTATACAAGACCATGTGATGCCTTATGCCAATTAAATAACCTCATTGGGCCGGATCCTCGTGAAAACGTACTTTATCAAAAGGAAGGGTCTAATTTTAGTACTCAATCAACGGAAGACGCAGAGGTCTCAGAAGCCTGGACCGGCCGACTAAATGGGTTTTTTTTTGTAATACAAACTGCCTGTGCACGTCATGAGAAATATCGAACAAAAAGCTAGGCCGTGATGACACCGCGGAGAGTTCCTCTTCTCATCCGACGCAGTCTGATATTGGATTTCAGAAACCACTTAGTGACTTTCTCGCTTGAACCTTCATCGATTATATATGCTGGGTCCGGTAAATATGAAATTATTTTGGCTCGCTTTCTCCCTACGGTGTGTCTATAAATACACCGCTCCGACGTTTTCTGCTGCGCATGTTCCATCAAGAAATTTCAATTACAGTTTTTTTAAGTATCACAAATTTTCTTCTACATTTGTGGACGCAGGTCTGTATTCACACAACCGACCAGCATTAAACCTTAATCTATAAATTATCATCTATGTCACAAAAAGGCGAATAATTCTCCCCACTTAACCGTCTTATATATGTTGTTTTCTGTGTTTCGTCAGCTCGCGCTTTTGTTTAAAACTGTCCCCACACAATGAGCATTTGTAGGGTTTCTCTTCCATGTGGATTCTCATGTGTGTTGTCATGTACGACTTATGTGCACAGCTAAACTCGCATAATGTACACTGGAATGGTCTCTCGCCAGTGTGAATCTTCATGTGGCTCTTCAAACTC
>JAVTVY010051759.1:0-25635 GCA_036873755.1 Hanleya hanleyi
ATTGTAATAATCTCTTTTGTCATACAGTCGACGAGAGAGAAGGCCCGCTTCATTTTTATAGAGATATAGGTCTAAATATGATGTGCCTGTAGGGTTATCTGTAGTTTACTTCAAATACAGTGAAGGTGGATGTATATCCTTCACTGCGTCATTTATATAGCGATCATCCACAGCGAGAAGATCGTCTATATAGCGTTTGGTGAATGAGAAGGAACGGGCTTTGAATGGATCGGTTTTTGAAAGCGCCTGCATATAGTCATATTCATAAGAGAACAGATACAGGTCAGCCAACAGGGGTGCACAATTAGCACCCATTGGAATACCTATATGCTGCTGATCTGTTGTGTTGCCAAATTTCACATAGATATTTTTAATGAGAAATTCAAGCAACTCTATTAAAAAAAACATCCCATGAATATTATCTCTTGTATGTAGTAGAGCTAAAGAATGCTTTATTGCTCCCGACATTAATATATCTACGATCAGTTTTCTTGAACACAGATACTGTTAATGAACTCAGACGATTAATAAGGTACTGATGAGGATTGTATTATAGAGAGTTGAGAAATCATGTACATGTACTGTATGTGACCTTTATCATCAGTACTTCCGTAAGACATTTGAGTTTTTTAATATCCACATACATTCAACGCCAGAGTTTTTAGAAATAGTGGCGCAATATCTTTCCCAAAAATGCTTTTACCTCCTGAAGGGCCCTCGTCAATAGGGTTGAAAGAAGCTTGGTGGTGCAGCTTCTAGAACCAGCTATGAATCTAGCTTTGTATAGTGATTTATGCATTTTGGGAGTCCAGTATAGTTTTGGTATGTCGTTATGATTGGTTGGAAGACAAATACCTCTTTCCCTGAGAAACTTTTTGTGATTATTAAATAAATCTTCCAGAGTAAATGCAGTTTGGGAGTAAGTAGACGTATTTGATGAAGATATATTCACACTCAATTGTTAACCAGCACCTGGTAATAGTAATATTTACATATGAATATTATATTATTCGGAGCTTTGTCTGCTGGGACTATGACGAATTTACTCTGGAGATTTCCTAGAACTTCTTGCGAATTGAGGTTTCTCAGTACTTGTTTTGCTTGGGGAAGAGTACTTCTGTCAATATGGCGGATTATTTCAACGACCTTGCTCTTGGTGAGGTCCAGCCAATCAGCGAGTACTGTAGGTTCAACTTTTTCTCGCTTAGACCAATCAATAACTTACTGTTCCAATGCAGACAGGACTATCTTCTGGTCGGCCTTCAGATTTATTCTTCTTGGCTCTCTATATTTAGGTCCTTTCATCAGGAGTAATTTCAGATTCTTATCACTCACCACATCAAGGTCACCAGTCACAATATGTTTGCATGGTGTATAGATAAAGTTCGACAATTCACAATCACAACTATAGCCTCCTGACGTGTATGAGTTCCAGTCAAACTCCTTGACAGCATTGGAGTAATTGAATATTTTGGTGGCTATAGATTTAGTATACTTATATGAAATGCAAGGAGGTTCTGTGAACTTAAAATAGTTTGGTACAGCGTTGCGTAAATTAATAATGTCCAGTCCTTTATCTAAGTAGTTGAGTTTCAAGTAAATCCGATCTTGAGATGTTTCGATTATGTTCACTGGACGATACAGCCGAAAATACGCTATGTATTGACATACTTTAGTGGTGGTATTATATTATATTATATTATATTATATTATATTATATTATATTATATTATATTATATTATATTATATTATATTATCAAGATCAGTTCAGTCTCACGACTCTCCGCAGCTCGCTATGAACTTTCAGCGGCGATATTAGACAGTCCGGGTTTAGCTCCCACAATCAGAGACACTACACGGTGTAGATATGTAAACCAACATCACAACTAACTCGCGATCGTGGTACGAAGAATACCATCTGTCAACCGACGACGGCTTGGGGCTGCGTATGGACGGAGGAGTTCTCTTATGGCCTTTTTTCTCGTAATATTGCCAAATACCTCGGCCTGGAAATGGGATGGGATGGTGCAATTCACTTTCAGGAGAATTGCGATCACATAATGCTGGACCGTGTTATGGCTGCCAATTGTCAGCTGGATTATGGTACCGGCATCTCTGCGATGACTTCAAAATCCAATGCTTTTAGAGCTGATCTTAAAAAAAAGACAATCAGTTTAAGAGAAATTCAATTAGTTTGCAAAATACTGCAGTTGAAGAACACATCATTACTTTGACATGTATATCAAACGTCAAGTTTTTCCTACATTCCATGGGTAAGTTCCTCGCTAAAGCCCTCGCAGTGTAGTAATTTATTAATTTCATATTCTAGAAAAAAAGAAATAGAACACTATGTTGCATACTCCATTTATTTATAGTTATAAGGTCATAGGTTTGAAATGGCTTTTCTCGCGCCCGCTCCTCACGAAATATTCCAAATTACACCTGTCTGTTTGCTATCGTATGAATTCGCATGTCGTCTTTGGCAATTAAGCCAAGATTTGGTGGAATTCCATTGTCGCCAGTGCGATTGGTGGCGGTGTCCTCGGCGAAATATATAGTCACAAAAAGCATTTACGAGCATCCCAAAATGGGAATTTGTTTGAGTTTGACATTTAGTTTAACCAAAAAGCAGTCGAAGATATGCAAATTCGGTGGATTCAATGATTGATGGTATTCAAATAACGTTTTAGTTAATGGTTTCATAATAAGTACGAGAATCGAGACCCTCACGCAGTGTTGTTTACATTTACACGGCTCCTCGTTTTTATGGGATTACTGTGGATCTACGTGGATTGATGCGCTATATTTGTGCAGATCTGTGCATGCAAAATATTTTCAGTTTTATTTTTTTTTATCTTGATTTTACACATAAATATGTAATAGTAATGTGAAATAAAGACAGCGAACCGATACTCGGCAAATAATAGTTATTCATGAAAACACACAACTTTCATCTAAAAATTTCACCACTTGCCCATTTCAATATTGTGACGATCGAGCTGTTCAAAATAATTAATTGTTACACATATGTAATTTCTACGCCGGATTTTTCGTGGCCGGAAACATAACAGTTGAACGTAATAATGCGCAATCTTTGAAAGTTGCTTCAATGTCTTTTAGGCCAATAAGGCCAGTTTCCTGGTTTACAGCAGCCACGACGTGTGTTGTCACTACAATGTGGTTATATTTCAAAATTTCCCACTGCAGTCATGGCAGTGCGTCATTGCATCTAAAATATATTATCTTTATTTTCGAATAATGACCATAATAAAGAGGTCGACAAGTTACTTCCCCAAGGAATTTTGTTTGTGCTAACATATTTATTGCAGTTAAGTCCTTATTGTACCCCGACGCCCGAAGGGCTTGATGGGGTAGTGAAGTAGGTCCGAAGGCTTCTGAAAACAATGCACCGATCTTTACAATTTTTTCATGTGAATACCCTGCCTCAAGATCTCGTTTTGGGTTGCTGTTCATGCTGATTCGTCGATAGGTGGCATCTATGGACCAAGTTAAAAATTCATTTTCCGGACAATAACTTTTGGAAATCCTGAATAGATTATTTCCAAATTTGATATGATCTCACGATTTCGTTTGGTGTTATTTCTCAAGCTCGATCTTCCTATATTTGTGACGCCGCATTTGTATTTCGGTGCCAAGTTTAAAATTTCGATTCCGGACAATAACCTCTGAAAATCTGAACGGATTCGTTCAAAAGTCGGGATGTGGGTACCTTATCCCAAAATCTCATACCGTTTAGTAGTGCCCGACATTGCACGATCACTTTTAAAATTTCGTTTCCGTACAATAACGTTTGAAAAGTTGACCAGAAGTTTTTCAAATTGGGGGTATCGGCAACAAGCCCCAAGAACTCGCTATCTATAGTTTTGTTCATGCTGGTCTGCCTAAAGGAGGTGTAACATTGGACCCACATTAAGATTTTATTCCCAACTTTTCGTACCTGAGCCAAGTTAAATTTAGTTTTTGTGACAATAACTTCTGAAAACCTGAACGGATTTTTTTTTCCAAATTCGGTATGTGATCTTGTTTGGGATCGGGTTGGCGTCACCTGTTGAGCAAGGAAAAATAGTTTTCGAGATAATGAATTTTGAAACCCTGAACGGATTCTTTCCGTACTTGGTATATGGGTACCCCTCCTCAAGATCTCGACTTTTTTTTATGTCGATCCACCTATAAATGGTACCATCGGTGGGCCCAGACGAAATTGTCTTCAGAACAAAATTTGTATGTGGATACCTGACTACAAGATTTCACTTGAAAGTGCTTTCAAAACCAGGGACTGAACGTTGCACTTCCAGGCCAAATCATTTGTTCAGCGTCTACAACCGTTTTGGTCTTCCTTTATTGTTACACTCGCGCTGAATATTTGGCAAACATTCGGCAGTTTTTGAAGCGGTTGATATATTAATATCTGATTGTTGTTCGTAAATAGTTCAAGTGTTCCGAAAAATACGCATGGTACATTGTCACTGTATGAAGGGGAAATTCCCAGTAGACAAGACATCATCGGGCTGACACCGTATTACGGAATACATGAACATTACTTACTTCACAATATACCGACGAAATCAGAGTGCGACAATAAACCAACAGAGAGGAACATTAAAGGAAAAACATTCATCTAAAGAGAACACCAGCTTTACAACGGTGCGTACATTGACCGGTATACGTACGTGATATGGTGCACAATCTGGCCGAATGATACGAACTTACAGGACATGTATGTTCGTAATAGTCGATTTCACCGTGTGGTGGTATGGTACAATGAAACTCCGGCGCTCTGTTCTGAAAAGCGTGACGAAGTCTCCGTTAAAACCCTCGTCCAGGACACCCCTACAAATCACACTTGTGAAATGCTAAATAACATAATTTCAAAAAAAATCGTCGCTACTAAGGAAGATGGCGAGAGGTATCGTGCAATATCAAAACAAAAATATTTGTTTCGGGCGAGAGAGGGAAAGCCTATTTGAGGCATTTTTCCTTATTAATACTAAAAGGGTTAACCCTGAGTATACTCTTATAGTTCTGTATGTTTCTACAATATGTAATTAATCAGGCTATCCATGCTGTAGTTTCTTCGCGAAGCCTCTTTTCTCAGGTCCACGGTCCCATTTGTTTATGAAGTAAAAAAATCACAAATGATCACCACATAAATCTATATTTGGTAGTCACCGCTGGGACCGTAGGATGAATACCAAAGAACGGGACGATGCTTTAAAGATTAAAATCTTGCGAACTTTCTCTTGAATGAATTGATTCTCGCCCATGGTACAAAATAATACAGCTAACTTGGCATATTGATATATTTAATTCCCGGCATTGCCCGGTCGGAACAACAACTGCACCCACACATCATCAACACAATCTCATTCTGCAGTGATCTGCCTTCACTATTCATTAAACATGATATATTGACTGTATTTGGATTATTCCAATATATTCTTGGCAGCAATTCCTCTCGAGCCATTCTGAAATATGGACATACACACAAATAATGAGACTCGTAACCTGTGATGGTTTCTTTATATCTACATTACTGAATCTTCCAATGTGTACCTACGATCATCAATTCATAATTCTCGATTTTGACTCATTGAAACGATTAAATGGTAGATTAACTATATACATCTGTAATAACCATGAAATACCACTGTCGATATAACATAAATTTGATTTTCATTCATTCTTCACTCTTCTAACACTGGCCTTCTATATAGACGCTGTTTAACAGCACAACATAAACATATAATATTGACAAAATTATATCCCAAATATTATTGAGAACATAAAGAGACAAATATACTCATAACAAATGTATCCATTTACAAGTAAATACTTTTGCATTAACATACATTTGTAAACATTTGCAAACAATTTATAATCAGCATCTAATTTCAGATTACATCAAAATATTAAGACACAACGCTTAAATATGAAAGTGATTTATATCTTCCTTGGCAGTTTCTCCATAAACGATTATATTCAAGTCGAAGACTAATTTATATCTCGGGATTTACCAAGGATTAAAGTGATATATTCAGAAAGAATAAGTTTTTTTCGGTTTCCAGATATCAGAATAGTCTAGCACATATTGTCAAGAACAGCTTCAGTCTTTGATTCCTTTCCGAGACAACAGTCATGACAGTCGTGCCGTCCTCATACAGGATAATCAATCATTTTAAAATACATAGATCACATCTGTCTTAGTCTCTTTAGTATTGAATATGTTTACATTCATTGAAACTCGGCTGAGGTGTGATAGATTATTTAGTTAAGAAGTTTACACCGCCTTGTGGTCAAGCCCAATTGTTAAACAAAACAATTTACATAAACACATTACACCAACTAGAGCAAACAGTTTCTCTCTAATATCTACTTCAACCGACAGAAATCATGTTTGTACCACAGGTTATCAAACTGTCCCTCTTTTGTCCACCAACTACCAGTCTGCTGAATACGATATTCAAAGACATACATACAGTCCACATACAATTCCCTTCTTCTTAAAGTTTCACGTCAGATTCCACAATTTCACGATTTATAAAACAAAATATATCCGTAATTTCAACTGAATTCAACAAATCGGAATTTAATAATTCAGAAAGATGCCTATCCCAAAGGCGATACGGCAGCTGACCAAACAACTGTGAACGCTTGTCTTCAGTGATAGCTATTACACGGGGAAGATGATATTAAACGTGATATGTATTTCAGAAGAATCTCTTACTTTCTTCAATTTTACAAAGGAAAGGTAACATGAAGATCCAGAACACGTCTGCTCAACTGAGATCGACTGACATTGTTACGACATGACGTTAAGAGAATAGCAAAGAATACATATATCTCAACATTGCGAGTGGAGGTTGAAGAAGTCAGTCGACTAATCAGATGAATGTATCCTGCAATATCGTTGACGCCTGCGGCGATAACCGTCAGTTTGACCAACTTTTTGCAAGGGTGTTGGAGACAATTGGCATATCTGCTGCTTCTATTTTCTAAAGTCCAAGTCACTTCGTATAGGTGTTCGTCTTGCTCTGCTCGTCTAGTTGATCTGTTGAGAGAGAAAGAGAGAGAGAATTAAGGTTTAATGTCGCGTTCAGCAATATTTGCGTTATATAGCGACAATCAACAAAATTCTAAGTACTCAAGCCAATAACTTAGTAATCCAACGCATTAAAACATACACACACAACAAACCGATCTCTCTCAAATAATCTAAAATACAATCTTCGTTTACTCGGCTAAAAAGATCTTCCAAAGTAGCTGCTCGATAAAAGTTATCTCTTAAAATCTCAAAATCTCTACAGTCGATAATAATATGTTTCACCGTGAGATCTTCGTGGCATGGAATACACCTTGGGACTGGCTCGTGAGTTAATCGTGTATGACCGGTTCTACATCGTCTAATCGTGGCTTGATCGAAACGTTTCTGGCTGTTCAGCTGAGTATAGTCTACAGGTTTTTTTGAACTCGGTAAGTTTGTTTCATCCATAGCATCCCACAAAGATTGAAACAACATTCTCACATAAGCACAGATATATGGTCTGAAATCACTGTATGGGATTCCAACAGGATCAACCTCGTCATCTAGGGCTGCCTTAGCCATTTTATCAGCTTCGGTATTACCTTTGATATCAACGTGACTAGGTACCCCAAAAAACACAATATCAATCTGTTGATCAAATTTAGTCTGTTAACCAGTGTTTCAACGATTGCGCCAAAACATATTTCAAAATCTGATAACCACCTAGGGTGATTCAAGGCAATATTTGTTCTTTGTACATATCTTGTTTTCCAGCCAAGCCGAAAAAAAACAATTCCTACTTTTTGCGCATCATCTGGGCGTCATTTCATGCCCTCTCTCCAAAATATATTCCCGACACAATACAGACATTTTAAATCCAGGCAAAGCAATGCTTGGCAAATCTCAGGCGTCATCCCGTCACATACTGTCCTACCCGAATGTGTCCCAGTAACATTGCAGAGGTTTCTTGTCCGTCATACCAAATACTGCATGAATTTTAGGCTCCATTGACCGCGGGGATACTTTTCCGCTATAGTTATACTACAGTCCACAACATTAATGTGTGAATCCAAGCAGCTCTGGTATAGCCTTGTTCTATACTACGTGAGAACAACGCTATGGCTGCAAACCAATCACCAGATCGAGTTGTTGGGAAAGTGCCGTACGGGCAATATTTACCGAACCAATTGACCATAACCAATACAATAATTCGATTCTATATCCACTTACCTTTCATAAAACACCTTGTTTATGAGTGAATGTCCGTTTTTAGCTTGGCAAGAGATCTAAATCGGACGAGGGGGGTAAAACTGTCCACATCGCCGCCATCTTTACATCGATCAGAACGCTGATTACGCGCCACAACAACTCGCGATAAACACTACACGCACAACGGCGACGTGGACAGTTTTACCCCCTCGTCCGAGTTTAGACGTCTTGCAAAACTAAAAATGGACAGTCGCTGATAAACAAGGTGTTTTATGCAAGGTAAGTGGACATAGAATCAAATTATTTTAATGGTTATGATCAATTGGTTCGGCAAATATTGCCCGCAAGGCACTTTCCCAACAACTCTACCTGGTGATCGGTTTGCAGCCATAGCGTTGTTCTCACGTAGTATAGAACAAGGCTATACCAGAGCTAGAATCCAAGGCGCCATTTGATCCTGCGAATTTAATAGTTTTGGAACATCATGATATCTTACTGGTAATATTGAAAACTGTTGATCGCTTCGGTTTTGCAGGGAATTAACCTGGTTTTATGTATACTATGTTTTATCCTTTTAATTTGGTGCTAATGTTATTATGAATTAGGTTCTGGATTATGGACGCGGAAATTCTTTAGTGGACGACGGCTGAATATTGAATGACGGACTAGACGCTTGTATTTTATTCTCATTACCGCCCTACAGGTTTGTGCAAAACTCAGGCATTCCATCCTCCGTTCACTATACTCTACTACTGCGATCAGACATTTTTCCATTCCGGTCCAAGCAGGATTTATCGAATCATCATTTGGCGCTATTTAAAAACAACTGTTTTTGTTTAATTCAACTAATACACTAATGACATGATATACCCTGTTATGTTTTCTGTGGCTATAATCTAGTATAATAGCTTGGCACCAGGGTTTTCTGTTGAGGGATATCTGTAAAACCGAAGAAGTGCAGATCTCTTTGTGTTTGACAGCCATTGTAAAATGCGTGTGCCAAGCATAAATATGTATTTCAGACATTGCAAAACAGCGCAAGTGTTTTTCGATTGGGCAAACCCGAAGAGAGATGAGAGATGAACATACATGTAATAAGCCGTCCATGACACTGAATATATTTGCCATAATGACAATTACCGAAGAGATGCGATATTAGGAAACTTTTCGAAATCCAAGATGACCGCCATGATGACGTCACAATGGTGTTATTTTCTAAAAAGGCATTTGAACGACTTTTCGATTTTTTTCGTGTTTTCGTCATAAAAAGTGCATGATAAATTATTAAATAACAATCTGTTGTGAAATAAAATAGACTTTGCCCAGTTTTCTTGGCGGAAAAACCAGTAATTTTGAAGAAAAATAACGAAAACTTCACTTTTATGGTACCCACATGGTCGTCAATTTGAATTTTTGCATGATTCTCTGCTTGGGGGGTTATGCAAATAGATTCAAAATGACTCCATATAATCATATGTTCATATGATCTGCTAAAAAGTCACGCAGTGTCAACTTTCAAGCCTTTGCCGTTCGTGAGAAGTGAGTAAAAAGCAACAGGGTTTTGGGGGTGGCGGAAAGTGCCCCCCCCCCTCCGCCCTCCTCGCCAGGTCAGGTAGGGTTAAACAATAAATATCTTCAAAAATGATGGGCGACGAAGAAATGTGCAAAATGTTTATTCTGCATAATACATATTCCTTGAAGTATTTGATTGCATAGACTAACTGACACGCTAGAATTTGCGGGTGTAACCATTTGTTACAATTTAACATCCGGCGTTGTTTCTCCATCAACTTGCAAGAAACTGTCAGCTTCAACGTGTGTCACTGTGAAAAATGATAGCTGCTGGGTATAGATTGTCATTTGGCATATTCAGTAACCGGTTCCCATGTGATAGGCCTGTATTCGGGAGCGTCTATAGTGTTGTCTTTGTTCACATTCACAATTCGTCCATGCACAACGTTAAATTGATACTGAAAGGATATCGTTTGGTGCAAGGGTTTTGCAAAACTGTTCTTCAAATGATAACTGTAACTGGTGTGAAATATTACCCCTATGGCACGAATGAACTATGACAGATTACAGCGGATTGTATTGAGCAAAGACCAACCACGGTCAAGAACACGCACCAGACAGAAACATGAATTGCAGGCAAGCACCTAAATGGTGCGTGGACCCCTCAGCCTGTTTTTTTTTTTTTTTTTGTCAAGTAGGATCAGGGCTGCATCTAGAGCCAATGTAGTTTCGTAAAACATATGGGCGCCCAAAACTCAAATGAAACAAAACACGAAAGTGTTGTTGTTGTTGTTCAATTTGAAAGGATTTCTGAAGGAAATACTCCTAGAAAAAGCTTCTGGGAGCCTCAATATCGATCCGATTGCATAGCTGGGTATTGAATTTCATGTTAATAAACCTCTGTTTTGTGATTGATCACAGGCTCTTTGCGCCGAAATTCACTTAAAAAAATTGGACCCTCAATAATGAATTACGAAAAGGAACTGGGAGTTTGGGATCGGAACATGCAAAAAATCCCTGGATACCGTATATAACAGACTTCGGTTTCACGTGAGTGGTGTGCTGGGATTACAGCATGCAAGAAAGTGTAGCTTTATCAGTGGCAATTTATGCATTGCACAAGTGTGATAACAAGTAAACACACTGATTGACACAGGCCCACCCTTATCATTATTTGGGGGGGGGGGGGCATAAGCTCCAGGTATGCAAACTGGTTCAAAATTGCCCAGAGTCAGGCTAAAAATGGGTTCTCCTAATCACTCGTTTTAAATAATTTCCAAGGTACAGTAACATGTTTGGTGACAAAAATTTAAGCATTATGTTGTACCAGTTGAATGTGTGGACACAAATATGGTTCATGCAAAAGTTTTAGGATAAATCATATGATGTAGAATAGAATGATTTAATAGCAAAATTAAAGAAAAATGTTGTCCTTCATTCAATGAGAATCTTGAATGGACCAGGCTTTCTTGTATCAGGGAACCTTTAAAATTCACAATGAAACATGCAACCAAGGGTTCCCGATGGGCATAGATAACAGTGCAAAAGCTAAGCCATCAATAAATAATAAAAAAAAAAATTAAAAATCATGAAATCATCACAGCCATCTGAAAATCTAATCATTTCATCAGTCAACATTCAGGAAGCTCTCACCAAAGTTTTGTCAGGCCCGACTTGATAGATCTGCAGATATTCAGCGGACAAGAACATGTTGATGGGCATAGATAACAGTGCAAAAGCTGAGCCATCAATAAATAATTAAAAAAAAAATTAAAAATCATGAAATCATCATAGCCATCTGAAAATCTAATCATTTCATCAGTCAACATTCAGGAAGCTCTCACCAAAGTTTGGTCAGGCCCGACTTGATAGATCTGCAGATATTCAGCGGACAAGAACATGCTGATGGGCATAGATAACAGTGCAAACGCTGAGCCATCAATAAATAATAATAACAAAATTAAAAATCATGAAATCATCATAGTCATCTGAAAATCTAATCATTTCATCAGTCAACATTCAGGAAGCTCTCACCAAAGTTTAGCCAGGCCTGACTTCATAGATCTGCAGATATTCAGCGGACAAGAACATGTTGACGGACGGACGCTAGGATGGACGGACGGACGGACGAACGTACGTACATGGCAACGACAAGACCCCACAGCCCTATGGGCTGAGGGATAAAAAAGGAATGACCACGACACGCATGCCTCGAATACATTTCGGGCATGTCCTGGGATAATCAGGGGATTATTAATAGACACTGTGGGTAATTCTCGAATAATAGAGTTACGTAAGCTTGCTTACAATCTATTATGTGCTTAGGGGTCACGTCCAATCGATCGAGGCGGTTTCTCGATAAACGAGTAAAACCGATAAAGATCTCGTCTCGAAGGGTCCCGGTTTATCTCTATCGATTGTTGTCCCGATTTGCTCCCGGTTTTCTCTCGAAGCAGAAGACCATCTCGATCCTCCTCGAAATAACTGCATATGCTTCGAGAATGGAATCGAGATGAGGTCAAATGAAAGTTTGAACCATTCGGGAGGTGTAGGTTTCTTATATATGTACTTTGTGGCAGTGAGATTAATCTGGGCGAGTATATATGCATTTAAACACGGATAATGAATTAAATTGAACATGCATCGTTTAATATTATTTTGTTATTCCGTCTAGAGATGTGTAGTCGCATACTTGCTTTGACAGCGCAATTTATCTGCACGCCATCAATGGAAAGAAACAAACATCGCCAATTGAAAATGTATAAACTGGCTCAGTTATATAGAATTTGAAGAACTATATGAGATACGTTGAGGAACTGCGAACTGAAATAAATTTTGCAAGTCTTAGAATAAAATGTCATCTGTTTCTCTGAAAGTGTATCAGAAAAGACTATCTTTATCGTCAGAGATGTCCTCTGTATTCATAAATAAAGTGGATATGAAGACCACAGGAGCGGCTGGTAATTCAATGGAAACCATAGAATAAACATAGCTCGATCGAAGATTTCGAACAAACAACACGCGGTACCGTTTATATTAAAATTAAATGTATGCGTCTAAAGCGTGATTGCTCTCTGAATTGGGCGGTAATTACTTTCTTTATTTGGTTAATTTCCTAGACCCATGAAATCAGCAATATATAATAGAACGTGAGTATATTATCAAGCGCCGCCAACAGTGCTGTTTGGATTTTTTCTTTCAAACAATTAACCCCTATCACTTCGCGGTTGTTTCAAGCCGGCGGTTTCTCACAGACCGACTGTGGCGTGGATTAGTTCCGATTGTCAGTATTTCCGCTAACCATTTCCGGGCGAGCTTATGTCATGAATAAACTTTGTTGATACAATCTTCTGATTTGAACAAGACTAATTCTCAGTAAAATAAATCTGCAATGAATAATATCAAATTAGAAAACAAATTACACATCCAGGTTAATACTCCGGTCAAACAAGTAACATAGCTTTCATTTTTGGTCCAAAGCACTTTATAGAACAATAATTAACGTATGCTTCCATATCACTATTATTCAGATAATTTCCCGTTGATGTGTCATTTATTCCGCGATGGATACCAGTCAGATACACAATCAATTATCGATATGAGAGAAGATCATTCAATTATATATTCATAATTTATATATAACAGGAAACATCGGAACACAGATATACCGAATAAACGATGAATAACATGGAAAATACATTTAAAAAATCTTTTTCTGGATTTTAATTTGGCCGCGGTATGCGTATGCGACGAGCGCCCAAAAATATGGTACACGCGCAACACAGTAATCGCCTGAGAAGTAAAGATAGGCCAAATTGACAGCAACAAAACACGGACATATTGAAACCGGGACCCCCTTCGAGATTACCGATCTATTTTGTATCCATCTCGAAAACCGGGACGTTTCGATCGAGATAGAACCGGGAGATGTCGTCAGGGGTCCCGGTTCTGCCCTCCCGGTTTCAGCCGAGAAATTTCTCGATCCATCTCGAAGGCATCGAGAAAGTGACTCGATTAATTGGACGTGACCCCTTATAGTCATGGAGTTTTCACGAAGCTATTGTGGATTGTATCTTGGTCAGATCATGCGTCAAAGCTATGTGTTCTGGAAACTTCGTGATTTGTAGAATTATCGAAAGCTTCATAGAGTATAAATAGCCCAACACCCAGTGATCGAGGAGGGAATTCAGACTGGCTTTATGTGGGTGCGTTATACTTACTATACGGATTGTATACTCCTGTGAGTTGACTTTTGGAACTATCGAAAACTGGACAACAACTCAGCAGCGTTCAAATATCAAAATACAGAACAGCGATTTGTGCGACACGAACTGTATAGAGATTTGCACGTCAAAACGGACTATGAAGTATACACCGGTATAACATTGAACAGTAAGACTGTATTTGACATTTGTTTGTTGTATTAACCTTACTTAATTTGTGTATGATTTTAGTATTGTAAATAAATATCTGATTGTTAACCATGGACTTCACAAAAGTGCTCTGTTACGTTTTTTCTATTATCGTTTTTGACGTAACTGAAATTGGGGGCCTGCCCGCGAGCAATGTTTACATTACAGCTGCCAGCTGATCTGTTTTGCAACATAGTTCTCAACTGATACATTGCCTAAATTTGTGAAGTCAGGTAGTACACCACAACACGTCATTTGAACCAGCACATTTTGCTTCAAAGCCTAGTCGGGAGGTATTTGATGAATTCACGCAAAGAGGATTTGTTCGCGCTGTGTAGATTCCTAGAAATTAAAGCTAAAACATCTTTGAGAAAGCAAGAAATTAAGAAACTTATCATTAAACATTTTGTTAGCAAACAACTTTGTGATGAAAGTGATTGATTTAACTAAGGAAACAGGTGATGATTTAAAAATAAAGAAATTAGCATTGCAACATCAGCTGGAATTAAATAAATTAGAATTAGACAGTGAATTAGAGAGAGAAAGGGAAGAAAGACAGTTTCAGTTAGAAATGAAGCGTATAGAATTACAGTCGCAAAGAAGTCTTCCCACACATGCACCTGTACAATCACACTCAAAAATTTGATGCGGCTCGTCAAATATGTCTCGTCCCACCATTTCTGGAAAAGGAAGCTGATAAATATTTTCTGCATTTTGAGAAAATTGCTGAAAATATAAACTGGCCAAAATTGGAGTTTACTTCTTCAAAGTGTTTTGATCGGTAAGTAAAGGGGCATTTACACACAATTGACGGTAGAGCAAGCATCAAATTATGATACAGTGAAGGAATTAATCCTTAAAGGTTATGAATTAGTTCCTGAAGCCTATAGACAAAAGTTTCTTAGTTGTGAAAAAAACCTCTCAGACTCCGGTAGAATTTGCTCGTTCAACAGAACAGTTATTTGATAGGTGGTGTGCATCGGTTAAAATTGACAACCAATTTGAAAGCCTTAGACAGCGTATGCTGGTAGAGAAATTTAAAAGGTGTATCCATGGTGATATAAGAACATTTCTTCATGAAAAGAATGCTAACATTTTAGACCAAGCAACTAGATTTGCTGATGAATACGCTCTGACACACAAATTATCATTTGTCAATTCTGTTAAGCCAATTTCATTCCAGTGTAATCTCTCAGGTAACAAATCCAGTTCTTTCTCAGGGCCCAAATTTTTTAACCCCAGTTACAAAGGTCAAAGGTCAAACACAAAGTCTCAGTCACCCACTGTTAACACTCAAAATAAGTCTCCATTTTGCAGCTATTGTAAGAAAGAAGGCCATTTAATGGCTCATTGTTTTAAATTGAAAAGAAAACAAGAAATCCAAGCCTTTCAAACGCCCAGTGGTTTTCTTACTTCAAGATCTGTGCCCAAGCGGGTTAGTGACGTTCATAATTTATATGACGCTAAGATGGCCAGGGACACTGTTCCTGTTAGTTCTATCAAGGATAAGGTTGACAGTTTTTCAAGTCCTGTTATGGAGATTTTTGAACCATTTATCCAGAATGGTTTTGTGTCACTTTTCTAATGCTACTCCTGTGAAGATTTTGCGAGACACGGGTGCATCCCAGCCTCCTTTGATGGCAGATATTGTGTCGTTTTCTGATTCGTGCCGCTCCATAACGTTCATCTGTCTTCCGACTTGATTTCTGGGCCTGTTACGGTGGGCAGTAAAGGTAGTTAATGATCTTGCGGGAGATAATGTCGGGGTTAACCCGATTGTAACTGACAAGCCTTGTTTGGATCAGATCCATGATCCAGTTGAAGACGAAATTCAAAATTTGTATCCTGCTTGTGCAGTTACTAGAGCCATGGGTAAATTGACTAAGGAGTCTGAAAAATTTCTTAAAGATGACGTCATCGATGACGTTTGTTTGGCTGACACTTTCGTGTGTTTAAATGATGAGGTTGATAAGCCACATTTTGATAGCAAATTGGAATGTTCTAATGACAAAATTTCAAAATCACAGCTGGTTAATGAACAGCATAATGACAAGAACATTTCCAAGTTGTTTGACAGGGCAGTTGATGAGTGTGATGTAACTCAAGAGCCTGTGTGTTACTTTTGTAAGAATGGTGTTCTTATGCGCAAATGGCGACCGCCAGATGTGTCACCTGATGATGAGTGGGCAGTTAAGTAACAGATTGTGGCACCAAAGTCATATCGTTCAGATATCCTCAGACTAGCCCAAGAAACACCTCTTTCAGGTCATTTAGGTGTTAACAAATCATATTACAAATTTCTAAATCATTTCTATTGGTCAAATTTAAAGAAAGATATTGCGGAATTTTGTAGGTCATGCCACACATGTCAAATGATAGGAAAACCAAACCAAACCATACCAATGGCCCCTCTACAACCAAACCCTGAATTTGCGGCAGCATTTAGTAGCGTGATTATATATTTTGTTGGTCTATTACCGAAAACAAGGTCAGGCAATCAATACATGTTAACAATCATGTGTGCTTCAACCAGGTTCCCTGATGCCATTCCTTCACGAAATATTAAGGCAAAAACTATTGTTAAGGCCGTAGTTAAGTTTTTCACACTTGTATAATAATAATAATAATAATAAAAACTTTATTCATAGAGGGTATAAAACCTGGTTAGCTACAATAGCTAATCTAACCCAGGGACCTCATTAGGGTCAGTGGGATATATACAGGAATAAAAATGGTAATAATACAGATGTAAACTAGTTAACCTTAAACAAATTAAATTACTAAAACTTTCTGAAAAAATCCTTTACGTAGCGAGTTCTAAATGTTTGGGTATTCAGGGTATCTCGAATCGAATTATCACAGGCATTATATAAAATAGCCCCTTTATACCTCAAACCAGTTCTTGTGCATTTCAATTTCAGATCTGAATTGGGAATAAAGCAGTATAAATCATCTGCATACCACCCAGAAAGCCAAGGTGCATTAGACAGACTCCATCAGACGTTAAAGAACACGACCAGAACATGATTAGACCGGGATGAAGGCATATAGTTGTTATTGTTTGCTGTTAGAGAGCCTGTTCAATAGTCTTTAGGCTTCAGTCCATTTGAATTAGTCTTTGATCATACAGTTAGAGGACCACTTAAACTGCCAACGGAAAAGTTCCTAGACAGTGATCTTGACTCATGTAGTCTCTTACAATATGTGTCGGACTTTCGCACCAGGTTGACTAAAGCACGTGATTTGGCGATGTCAAATTTAAAGTCCGCACAAAATGTATGAAAATAACCTACGATAAACATGCTCTAAAACGAAGTTTCAAACCTGGTGAGAAGGTACTGGCTTTTCTGCCTATTCTTGGTAATCCACTTAAGTCTAGATATTATGGTCCTTATGTCATTGAAAATAAATTAAGTGACCGTAAGTATTGATTCAGACTCCTGACAGGCGTAAACACAAACAGTTATGTCAAGTCAATATGTTAAAGTTATACATAGATAGAGATAGCACTAACAGTACTGTACAGCCTGTAAGTGTAGTTAGTTCTGACCCTGATAATAATGAAACTTGTGACGAGCCCATGACAGCGGCGAAATTACAGATATTAATTTGGATTCCAAGTTGTGTCATCTTGAACCAGAGCTTCAGGAAGAACTTCGAACTCTGCTCAGTCAATATGAACACTTGTTTCCCGATATCCCCACTCGGACTGATACAATTTCACATGACGTCAATGTCGGAGATTCTAATCCAGTAAAGCAGCACCCATATCGTTTGAATCCCATTAAACAAAACTACCTGAAAAAAGAGATTCAGTATTTATTGGACCATGACTTCATTGAACCAAGTAATAGTAACTGGAGTTCACCTTGTATCCTCGTTCCAAAGCCAGATGGCAGTTACAGGATGTGTACTGACTACAGAAAGGCGAACACATTGACCAAAACAGACACATTCCCTATTCCACGCATTGACGATTGCAGTGATAGAAGTGGGAAGTGACAAGTTCGTGTCAAAGTTTGATCTTCTAAAAGAATTTTGGCAAGTTCCACTGACAGATCGTGCGTAGGCGATATCAGCATTCGTCACTCCAGAGGGTCTGTTCCAGTACAAAGTTATGCCATTTGGAATGAAAAATTCTCCAACCACGTTCCAGCGTCTCATCAACAGTGTTCCTTCTGGTTTGGAAGGATGTGAGACTTACATTAATGACGTCATTGTCTATAGCGAATTCGTGCACTGTTCAATCGGCTGAGTGACGCCAAGCTGACAGTCAACCATGGAAAAAGTGAATTTGGACATGCACGTGTGACATTCTTGGGTCATGTTGTAGGTCAGGGTCAGGTAAAACCTGTAGATGCTAAGGTTATTGCTATCTCGCTATTTCCGAGACAAACATGTAAGAGACAACTGATGTTTCTTGGGTACGGCTGGTTACTACAGGTAATTTTGTCAAAAAATTTCAGATATTACTGAGCCTTTAACTCAACTCTTAAGAAAGAGCGTAACTTTTGTTGAGACCGATGAATGTGAATCAGCTTTTGAAAACCTGAAAGCCATACTCAAGAGCGCGCCAGTTCTTTCAGCACCAGATTTTGATTCACCTATTAAACTGGCTGTAGATGCTAGTGATGTTGCTGCTGCTGCCGTTTTGTTACAAGAAGGTATAGATGGTGTAGATCACCCAATATGTTATTTTTCACGTAAATTTGACAAGCATCAGAGAAATTATTCTACAATTGAGAAAGAATGTTTGGCAATGATATTGGCTTTACAACATTTTGATGTTTATGTTACTTCTTCATCGTTGCCAATTACTGTATTCAGTAATCACAATACACTTGTTGTCATAAGTAAGATGAAAAACAAAAACCAAAGATTGTTGAGATGGAGTTTGGTGTTACAAGAATACAATATTGAAATCAGACATATTAAGGGCAAGGACAATTTGATTGCTGATTGTTTGTCTCGCATATAATGTACATATGTTTGTCAACAGTTTGCTGTTAAAATATAGATTTTGTTTTGTAATAATGTTTTGCATTGTCAAGAAAGTTCCAAGTTTGAAACTTTCTTTTTTAAGACGGGGAGTGTCATGGTATTATTATTTGACACTGTGGATATTTCTCGAATAATAGAGCGACGTAAGATTGTTTACATTCTATTATGTGTTTATTGTCATGAAGTTTTCTCGAAGCTGTTGTGAATTGTATCTGGGTCAGATCATGCGCCAAAGCTATGTGTTCTGGAAACTTCGTGATTTGTAGAATTATCTCGAATACCTCATAGAGTATAAATAGCCCAACATTCAGTGATCGAGGAGGGAATTCGGACTGGCTTTATGTGGGTGCGTTATACTTACTGTACGGATTGTATACTCCTGTGAATTGACTTTTTGCTGCGTTGTAATCTACGTGATTGAACTGTCGGAAACTGGACAACAAATGAGCAGTGTTCAAATAGCAAAATACAGAACAGCGATTTGTGCGACACGAACTGTATTGAGATTTTTACGTCAAAACGGACTGTGAAGTATACACGGGTATAGCATTGAACAGTAAGACTATATTTGACGTTTGTTTGTTTTATTAAGTATTGTAAATAAATATTTGATTGTTACTCCTTGAACTCACAAAAGTTTTCTGTTACGTTGTTTCTATTATCCTTTATGACGTTACAATTCACGCATAAAAGTCAGTACCCCCCTCCCCCACGTCCTCCTAGTGACATTTTTGTTTGAATTTACACTCCCCATTGTCTAGATACACTCAGTATTGTGAATAATTTTACACACCTGCCCATATGCTGGGGAGAGACTCACTGATACAGAAATATCACACGATAAAGTGTGCAGCTTTAAATGTTTCTTATGCGAATGAATGTACATGTACTTTAGCATCGACCCGGGCACTCAAAATGTCAGATAATTATTAGGCTAGATAATGATCAGCAATCAAACTCAATGAATTGAAAATTAGTACATTTCTTTCGCCTGTTTGAATACAAAGAGGACTCGTCACGTCACCATATGTGTCTTACGATATTGAGATTCTAACGTCGTCCGCTGTATTGACACGCATTTGACGAGGAACGTGACGCGACTTATTGCATCCTAATCTACATAATGGCACTGCCACTGTAGTGTTGTTCGTGGATTCAACATGAAGTTTTCTATCCGTAAATATCAACTCTTGATCATATCAAGAGAACAAATGGTAGGCATTCCTATTTTCCCACTGTTTTTTTTTTGTTTTTTTTTAGAAAATGACATATAATATTTTCAGCAATGATGGATCTCCGAATCGTTCGTTGGACGGGCGGGCATCCACCATTCAATCCAGAAATAACATCCTTCGTAGAATAGTGTTCATCAGTCTACAACAAACCAGCACCAGTAAATGACTCTCAATAAAGGATCGTCCGTGCAATGTCAAAATTTCAAACAGTTAATACCCTGATGTTTTTACATTCAGAGAAGTAATATTAAACCATCGTCGGGAAAACTCATACGCTTACATTTTCTGCTTTTGTTATTCGGGCTTCCATTAGAGGAGGAAATAAAGGGATAGTGATTGTGATTCTTTCATACATGTATGTTATTATAACAAATCAGTTAATTTGTTCCACTTGGGATGGAATCTCGATTTATGGAAGAGCTCATCAAAGCATCAAGTATCTTCTCCCTGTATGTTGTCCGATAATGTCCATCGTATCTTCACACACGTTTTAACTTGAAGATGTGGTGCGCTGCGATAGTGTGAAGACACGAGACGAAAATGCGGAGATGTCATGCAAAGATGCGATGGTAGGTGGGCGGATGCTTTGCAAATTAAAGATGCGGGGAGGCGATAAGAAGAAGCGAAGTTGTGATGCGATGCAGCGCAGATACGTGGCGAACACCTTAGTGCTAACACTAAAATATCACACGCTTTCTAATCCACACGTGGTGCCTATGGCGTCCTTGCTCTTTTCGACGTCTGAAGTTTACGGATGATCCATTTATTTGGATAGACGATGGCACAATCTGATTAGAGACACAAAGCCTTGTCACTTACAAAGATCAATATCTAGGCTCTCTAAATAATTCGATTTTCTCGCGTGCTCATTTATGTAAGGCTTCATATGAACAGTAGAAGATAGAAAATCCGTTGTACTCTCATGTCGGAACATTTATCAAGCGATTTGTTGAATTTCATGAAAATTACACACACATACAGATTGTCAGTAGTTTATTGTCTATTTTTTTTTATAAAAATGTATCGTAAACAGTGTATAATCCGAATATCTTATCGCTTCTACCTTTTGAAAGTATGAAATCATGTGTATTTTAGTTGGGCTTAACATTTTGCAATCCTCGATATACATATCTGAACTGTATAAGTACAGCAACGGGTCACTTGAAACATATTTGAACGGTCTGCTAAACATAACCATCATATCAATGAACGGACGCCGAGGGAGGCTGGTTCGCCAGCGTTAACAAGAACGCATCCATACAAAGTATTAAACAGATACAGCTTAGACATATACATGATAGAGCCATTAGAAAAGGCTAATATACACGGAAACTGTTTTCGACTTGTCTAAACCGACAGTAATTAGGCGAAGATATACATGTATGTGCTTCCTAGAAGTATTATGAATGAAGATGGGGATAATGGGCTTGATACATTAGTACAATCTTCATGTTATACATCAGAATATAAAAGCACGGGGGCCCACAGTGAATTGTATTTCCACGAGATGAACTGAATTTTATGTATTTTTTTCCACATTTCTAACTTTCGATCTACATTTTCTTGCGATTTTGTTTTAAAACATTTCTTTCTTCAGTTTTCTCGAGTCAGGTGATGTGACTTTTTGCTATTCATAAACGCTTTATTGTGAAATGCGACATACCACAGCTTCCAGAATCGTCAGAAATGAACTATTCACAGCGCGGTGATACTATTTATTTACATCGCGGTGTAAATACTTCACATTTCCGCCGCGGCGTAAACTTTTCCACGGCGATGTAAACATTTACGAGAAACGGTTTTGAATTGCAACAATCAGGAAATGATGAAAATTATTAAGTGTTTCGAGGAAACTGAAAAAAAAATCGCAAGAAAATATAGAGCGAAAAGCAAAATGGAGAAAATTAACAGAAATATCAATTTATTTCGTGGAAAATATAAAACCAATGAAGGAAAAAATCTATGTTCGGTATGGGCTACCGTATAAGAGGGATGGCAAATCGTTTCCTTCCCCATACATTACACATAGGAGAGCCGTGACAAGTACTACGCAAAGCGACTCAAAGTACATATGAGGTGAAACTGACCGATGAGGAAGGCTGAAACCATCATATCGGGACTTCGACGTGGACTTTTAGCATTTTGCTAAATATGCTGCATTGCAGAATGAGTGGAATACCGTGCATTACTATAATGAAGAGTTTGTTAATGGAACTTGACATTAATCTTGTTTCCATGTGATTACATTAGTTGGATGTGTTAGGGACATTACGTTAAATGTGTTGCGCCTCTCTGCTACCCCCGGCATATTTATCAGGAAGGATACCGGTGTCTTTCGCGTTTCAGTTGATTCGTCCCTTCGACATTTTGGAATATTTTGCCATTAAGATAGCTTTCTCTGGTACCCTTTGGTTATAAGAGTCAAGGACTACATTACTGGAGAAATCAATAACGCTCCAAGCCAAATTATTGCAAATTTGACAAACGAATTTATTATACTCGATATACCGTTGGTTTAGAATGGCGCAACATTTTATAATATTTATACCTGGTATATACAAATATTCTGGTTGAAATACTCATGTGGCCAATATAGTAATAAAATGCCAAGTTCTAAGTCCGGCAAGAACATGTTATACAAAAATATATTAAAATAATATTATATGCCATCTTGATGGAAAGCTCGGACTATCGTCTTTAAACCTTTGAACTATTATAATTATATATGTGATGTATTCTTGTGTCTGATTCATGATGTGGCGGTACCAATTCCAAGCTGTCAATCTTTCGATACAAAAGAGAATTAAAAACAACATATAAATATTCAACGCCGTCGAGTTCGAGTTTTGTCCCGTGATATTTTATATGATCGTTCTCGCGGCTGTTACCCGGCCGTTGAACACCAAGAGTGGAAAAAGAAAATCAACCTGCAAACATATAGCGACGAATGAATTGTTCCGAAAAAATCCTTTATGACATATCCATTGAACGTTCATTGAGCACACTACATTAAAATCTCTCAGCTGACTGCGAGATCTGATCGACCCATCCATACTTGTCGACCCCGTCTCGTCTGTTTTTAACTAGTTTTAGTTAGTTTTTGTTTGAGAAGTGAAACACATTATCCCCTAAGATGTAGCGCATCGCTATATGGAGCTTTATAGTCGGATAAATTGGACTCTTGTCAATATCTGTTAAGAACATCCAAGGTATCAAGTTCTGCAAGATCATTATTACTGATCATATTATCTTGCTATTTCCCATATCCCCAGAGTGAATCATTCCTGTAAAATACGAGTTTCAATAAATAGGAATTACCAAATTAAGTAACGAAATGCCCAATTCTAACGTTTTGCTAATGAAAACAGTACCAATGCTCTAAGGAACGGCCATCAGATATGTTGTCATTGAATTTTATTCCTTTTTTCTTCTATGTTGTGTTTTGACAAGTGTTGCCTGTTTGCAGACATTGCATTCATGGACTTGAAATCTGACACAGAATATATTCCTCAATGTTATTTAGGAGTTTTCTCAGTAATAATAACTGTTTACAAGTAATATGTGCATCTTTCTAATTACTGCCAGCAAGATCTTGATGAGATGTAGATCCATCCACTTGAACTGACATATATTCTCTATATGGGAGTTGTGTATACCATAAACACCTCTGTGTTATATTTTGGTATGTGTTGTGTACACATTTGTGTATATTGCTGTCACTTATTAAAGGATTAAACATGTCTTTGATCTTTGTATCAACATCAAATTTTAATCCCATTTGATAGATTACTGGGATGACCCACTGATTACATGGAGAAGTTAACCACTGCCATGAAGGAAATTTTTACCAAATGTAGCCTAAATGAGCAGCTTGAAAACAAATTATGTTTTGACACATTTTGAATTTAAGTTTTCTTTATTTTTAAACTTTAATTTTAATAATTTCATAAAAAATGAATTAAAATAATAAAAAAATAATTAAAAATAGTGTTTAACATATCTAGTTAATGCTTTATACTTCTTTTTATAGGCAGAAGGATTGTCGACTTGGTGCTTTTTACCAGATGGAAAAATATGTACAGGTTAATGAGATATTATACTTTTTACTTGTACCTCAGTCTTAAGGCATATGGGGCAAATCGAGGGGAAATATAAAGGGGGTACCCTTGGTATATAGGCTGTAAAATCTATATCTGTGCATAGTTTTATCTGTGCCTTCTCAAGATAGTTTGGGGATGGGTATGGTTTGTTCAGACGAGAGCATTCCTTATTTTAACAATGGTTCCATTTCTGACAGGCATCAGACTACAATTAATTACTTCGGGGTCAGTAGCCACGACCTACATTGTTTAGAAATTTGAGAGCAGATCTTTATGGATTTTATGAGCTGCAATTTTTCAGCATTTCTGATACATTTGATATTTCAACTTGCAGATGAGTCTTCAAACTGTACTTCCTGGTGTTGATTTGGGCCACTTTGAAAAAGCATGGTGGATGAAGACATGATCAGTGAAGGGTGAGAAGGCTCCCTGTTTACAAATCGAATGACATTCTATAGCACCAATCAGCTGTCAGTGGCGGTAATTTGAAATTTCCATGGTCAACATCTGTCAAGACTTCCACTGGTAATGTCCCACAAGGTAAATATTGACATGCCAGGTGGATTTATGCATTGTGAATTTTCTGGATTTTTGCCGATTTTTAACGCTAATACATAACAAGTAACGAAATTAATAGTAGGCTGATGCCATAGGTCAGAATAAAACTGAACTATTGCCGGTGCTTTAGAATGAAGAACTAACGTATTTTGTCCGTTGCTATTTTTAAGAACTAATTAGGCGATGAATATAGTTAGTGTTGGTTAGTGTTAGTTTGCCAAATTATTCAACGTAAGCAGATCAGTTAGGATTAGCTTGAAGTTAAGCATCCGACTTCCCCGTACGACCCATAGCAGTATTTACGGTAATACGGTAATTTAAACCACATGGTATCGCTGGCAGATTATCTTTTATATTTATAGGAAATGATCAGCAATTAAATCATTTTTACGTATGTAAGTTACAAAAGTAAATGGTGTAGAAAGGACAAAGAGAGTTGAGTCTACAGTGGAAGTTCAATTTTGCCGACAATAAATGATTACTATCCGGACTTTTCTGATCTTCCCCGAAAGAATAATGCGTACTTCATGCACATCATGAGGAATAAACACATACCGTTACATGA
>JAVTVY010051760.1:0-28187 GCA_036873755.1 Hanleya hanleyi
GCCTCTACGACACGGACGAACAAACGCACACACACCAAAACCTAACCAATTGTGGGGGCTATACAAATGAAGCTTTCGACCAAGTTTAGTGAAATTCAATCTAGTAGTTCTCAATGTATCTTGCAGGCAAGGCCTGTATTTTCATGAAAATGCATGTCTGTAAGGGACATACTTACAGATAGCACAGCCTCTACGACACGGACGAACAAACGCACACACACCAAAACCTGACCAATTGTGGGGGCTATAAAAATGAAGCTTTCGACCAAGTTTAGTGAAATTCCGACTAGTAGTTCTCAATATATCTTGCAGGTAAGACCTGTATTTTCATGAAAATGCATGTCTGTAAGGAACACACGTACAGATAGCACAGCCTCTACGACACGGACGAACAAACGCACACACACCAAAACCTGACCAATTTTGGGGGCTATCAAAATGAAGCTTTCGACCAAGTTTAGTGAAATTCAGTCTAGTAGTTCTCAATATATCTTGCAGGCAAGACCTGTATTTTCATGAAAATGCATGTCTGTAAGGGACACACGTACAGATAGCACAGCCTCTACGACACGGACGAACAAACGCACACACACCAAAACCTGACCAATTGTGGGGGCTATAAAAATGAAGCTTTCGATTAAGTTTAGTGAAATTCCGTCTAGTAGTTCTCAATATATCTTGCAGGCAAGACCTGTATTTTCATGAAAATGCATGTCTGTAAGGAACATACGTACAGATAGCACAGCCTCTACGACACGGACGAACAAACGCACACACACCAAAACCTGACCAATTGTGGGGGCTGTAAAAATGAAGCTTTCGACCAAGTTTAGTGAAATTCTGTCTAGTAGTTCTCAATATATCTTGCAAGCAAGACATGTATTTTCATGAAAATGCATCTCTGTAAGGGACAGACGTACAGATAGCACAGCCTCTACGACACGGACGAACAAACGCACACACAACAAACCCTGACCAATTGTGGGGCTATAAAAATGAAGCTTTCGACCAAGTTTAGTGAAATTCCGTCTAGTAGTTCTCAATATATCTTGCAGGCAAGACCTGTATTTTCATGAAAATGCATGTCTGTAAGAGACACACGTACAGATAGCACAACCTCTACGACACGGACGAACAAACGCACACACACCAAAACCTGACCAATTGTGGGGGCTATAAAATGAAGCTTTCCACCAAGTTTAGTGAAATTCCGTCTAGTAGTTCTCAATATATCTTGCAGGCAAGACCTGTATTTTCATGAAAATGCATGTCTGTAAGGGACACACGTACCGATAGCACAGCCTCTACGACACGGACGAACAAACGCACCCACACCAAAACCTGGCCAATTGTGGGGGCTATAAAAATGAAGCTTTTGACCAAGTTTAGTGAAATTCCGTCTAGTAGTTCTCAATATATCTTGCAGGCAAGACCTGTATTTTCATGAAAATCATTGTGTGTAAGGGACACACGTCCAGATAGCACAGCCTCTACGACACGGACGAACAAACGCACACACACCAAAACCTGACCAATTGTGGGGGCTATAAAAATGAAGCTTTCGACCAAGTTTAGTGAAATTCCGTCTAGTAGTTCTCAATATATCTTGCAGACAAGACATGTATTTTCATGAAAATGCATGTCTGTAAGGGACATACGTACAGATAGCACAGTCTCTACGACACGGACGAACAAACGCACACATACCAAAACCTGACCAATTGTGGGGGCTATAAAAATGAAGCTTTCGACCAAGTTTAGTGAAATTCCGTCTAGTAGTTCTCAATATATCTTGCAGGCAAGACCTGTATTTTCATGAAAATGCATGTCTGTAAGGACATACGTACAGATAGCACAGCCTCTACGACACGGACGAACAAACGCACACACACCAAAAACCTGACCAATTGTGGGGCTATAAAAATGAAGCTTTCGACCAAGTTTAGTGAAATTCCGTCTAGGAGTTCTCAATATATCTTGCAGGCAAGACCTGTATTTTCATGAAAATGCATGTCTGTAAGTGACACACGTACAGATAGCACAGCCTCTACGACACGGACGAACAAACGCACACACACCAAAACCTGACCAATTGTGGGGGCTATAAAAATGAAGCTTTCGACCAAGATTAGTGAAATTCCGTCTAGTAGTTCTCAATATATCTTGCAGGTGAGACCTGTATTTTCATGAAAATGCATGTCTGTAAGGGGCATACGTTCAGATAGCACAGCCTCTACGACACGGACGAACAAACGCACCCACATCAAAACCTGACCAATTGTGGGGGCTATAAAAATGAAGCTTTCGACCAAGTTTAGTGAAATTCCGTCTAGTAGTTCTCAATATATCTTGCAGGCAAGACCTGTATTTTCATGAAAATGCATGTCTGTAAGGGACATACGTACAAATAGCACAGCCTCTACGACACGGACGAACAAACGCACACACACCAAAACCTGACCAATTGTGGGAGCTATAAAAATGAAGCTTTCGACCAAGTTTAGTGAAATTCCGTCCAGCAGTTCTCAACATATCTTGCAGGCAATGCCTGTATTTTCATGAAAATGCACGTCTGTAAGGGACATACGTACAGATAGCACAGCCTCTACGATACGGACGAACAAACGCACACACACCAAAACCTAACCAATTGTGGGGGCTATAAAAATGAAGCTTTCGACCAAGTTTAGTGAAATTCCGTCGAGTAGTTCTCAATATATCTTGCAGCCAAGACCTGCATTTTCATGAAAATGCATGTCTGTAAGGGACATACGTGCAGATAGCACAGCCTCTACGACACGGACGAACAAACGCACACACACCAAAACCTGACCAATTGTGGGGGCTATCGAAATGAAGCCTTCGACCAAGTTTAGTGAAATTCTGTTGAGTAGTTCTCAATATATTTTGCAGGTGAGACCTGTATTTTCATGAAAATGCAGTCTGTAAGGGACACACGTACAGATAGCACAGCCTCTACGACACGGACGAACAAACGCACACACACCAAAACCTGAACAATTGTGGGGCTATAAAAATGAAGTTTTCGACCAAGTTTAGTGAAAATCCGTCTAGTAGTTCTCAATATATCTTGCAGGCAAGACCTGTATTTTCATGAAAATGCATGTCTGTAAGGGACATACGTACAGATAGCACAGCCTCTACGACACGGACGAACAAACGCACACACACCAAACCTGACCAATTGTGGGGGCTATAAAAATGAAGCTTTCGACCAAGTTTAGTGAAATTCCGTCTAGTAGTTCTCATTATATCTTGCAGGCAAGACCTGTATTTTCATGAAAATGCATGTCTGTAAGGGACATACGTACAGATAGCACAGCCTCTACGACACGGACGAACAAACGCACACGCACCAAAACCTGACCAATTGTGGGGATATACAAATGAAGCTTTCGACCAAGTTTAGTAAAATTCCGTCTAGTAGTTCTCAATATATCTTGCAGGCAAGACCTGTATTTTCATGAAAATGCATGTCTGTAAGGGACATACGTACAGATAGCACAGCCTCTACGACACGGACAAGCGAACGCACACACACCAAAACCTGACCAATTGTGGGGGCTATAAAAATGAAGCTTTCGACCAAGATTAGTGAAATTCCGTCTAGTAGTTCTCAATATATCTTGCAGGCAAGACCTGTATTTTCATGAAAATGCATGTCTGTAAGGGGCATACGTTCAGATAGCACAGCCTCTACGACACGGACAAACAAACGCACACACAACAAAACCTGACGAATTGTGGGGGCTATAAAAATGAAGTTTTCGACCAAGTTTAGTGAAATTCTGTTGAGTAGTTCTCAATATATTTTGCAGGTAAGACCTGTATTTTCATGAAAATGCAGTCTGTAAGGGACATACGTACAGATAGCACAGCCTCTACGACACGGACGAACAAACGCACACACACCAAAACCTGACCAATTGTGGGGCTATAAAAATGAAGTTTTCGACCAAGTTTAGTGAAAATCCGTCTAGTAGTTCTCAATATATCTGCAGGCAAGAATCTCGTATTTTCATGAAAATGCATGTCTGTAAGGGACACACGGCCAGATAGCACAGCCTCTACGACACGGACGAACAAACGCACACACACCAAAACCTGACCAGTTGTGGGGGCTATAAAATGAAGCTTTCGACCAACTTTAGTGAAATTCCGTCTAGTTCCCACTATATCTTTTAAGACCTGTATTTTCATGAAAATGCATGTCTGTAAGGGACACACGTACAGATAGCACAGCCTCTACGACACGGACAAACAAACGGACGCACACCAAAACCTGACCAATTGTGGGGCTATAAACATGAAGCTTTTCGACCAAGTTTAGTGAAATTCCGTCTAGTAGTTCTCAATATATCTTGCAGGCAAGACCTGTATTTTCATGAAAATGCATGTCTGTAAGGGACATACGTACAGATAGCACAGCCTCTACGACACGGACGAACAAACGCACACACACCAAAACCTGACCAATTGTGGGGGCTATAAAAATGAAGTTTTCGACCAAGTTTAGTGAAATTCCGTCAAGTTAGTTCTCAATATATCTTGCAGGCAAGACCTGTATTTTCATGAAAATGCATGTCTGTAAGGGACACACGTACAGATAGCACAGCCTCTACGACACGGACGAACAAACGCACACACACCAAAACCGGACCAATTGTGGGGGCTATAAAAATGAAGCTTTCGACAAAGTTTAGTGAAATTCCGTCTAGTAGTTCTCAATATATCTTGCAGGTAAGACCTGTATTTTCATGAAAATGCATGTCTGTAAGGGACACACGTTCAGATAGCACAGCCTCTACGACACGGACGAACAAACGCACACACACCAAAACCTGACCAATTGTGGGGGCTATAAAAATGAAGCTTTCGACCAAGTTTAGTGAAATTCTGTCTTGTAGTTCTCAATATATCTTGCAGGCAAGACCTGTATTTTTATGAAAATGCATGTCTGTAAGGGACATACGTACAGATAAGCACAGCCTCTACGACACGGACGAACAAACGCACACACACCAAAACCTGACCAATTGTGGGGCTATATAAATGAAGTTTTCGACCAAGTTTAGTGAAAATCCGTCTAGTAGTTCTCAATATATCTTGCAGGCAAGACCTGTATTTTCATGAAAATACATGTCTGTAAAGAACATACGTACAGATAGCACAGCCTCTACGACACGGACGAACAAACGCACACACACCAAAACCTGACCAATTGTGGGGGCTATAAAAATGAAGCTTTCGACCAACTTTAGTGAAATTCCGTCTAGTAGTTCTCAATATATCTTGCAGGCAAGACCTGTATTTTCATGAAAATGCATGTCTGTAAGGGACATACGTACAGATAGCACAGCCTCTACGACACGGACAAACGAACGCACACACACCAAAACCTGACCAATTGTGGGGGCTATAAAAATGAAGCTTTCGACCAAGTTTAGTGAAATTCCGTCTAGTAGTTCTCAATATATCTTGCAGGCAAGACCTGTATTTTCATGAAAATGCATGTCTGTAAGGGGCATACGTTCAGATAGCACAGCCTCTACGACACGGACAAACAAACGCACACACACCAAAACCTGACGAATTGTGGGGGCTATAAAAATGAAGCTTTCGACCAAGTTTAGTGAAATTCCGTCGAGTAGTTCTCAATATATTTTGCAGGTAAGACCTGTATTTTCATGAAAATGCAGTCTGTAAGGGACATACGTACAGATTGCACAGCCTCTACGACACGGACGAACAAACGCACACACACCAAAACCTGACCACTTGTGGGGGCTGTAAAAATGAAGTTTTCGACCAAGTTTAGTGAAATTCCGTCTAGTAGTTCTCAATATATCTTGCAGACAAAACCTGTATTTTCATGAAAATGCATGTCTGTAAGGGACATACGTACAGATAGCACAGCCTCTACGACACGGTCGAACAAACGCACAAACATCAAAACCTGACCAATTGTGGGGGCTATAAAAATGAAGCTTTCGACCAAGTTTAGTGAAATTCCGTGTAGTAGTTCTCAATATATCTTGCAGGCAAGACCTGTATTTTCATGAAAATGCATGTCTGTAAGGTACACACGTACAGATACCACAGCCTCTACGACATGGACGAACAAACGCACACACACCAAAACCTGACCAATTGTGGGGGCTATAAAAATGAAGCTTTCGACCAACTTTAGTGAAATTCCGTCTAGTAGTTCTCAATATATCTTGCAGGTAAGACCTATATTTTCATGAAAATGCATGTCTGTAAGGGACACACGTACAGGTAGCACAGCCTCTACGACACGGACGAACAAACGCACACACACTAAAACCTGACCAATTGTGGGGGCTATAAAAATGAAGCTTTCGACCAAGTTTAGTGAAATTCCGTCTAGTAGTTCTCAATATATCTTGCAGGTAAGACCTGTATTTTCATGAAAATGCATGTCTGCAAGGGACATACGTACAGATAGTACAGCCTCTACGACACGGACGAACAAACGCACACACACCAAAACCTGACCAATTGTGGGGGCTATCAAAATGAAGCTTTCGACCAAGTTTAGTGAAATTCTGTTGAGTAGTTCTCAATATATTTTGCAGGTAGGACCTGTATTTTCATGAAAATGCAGTCTGTAAGGGACATACGTACAGATAGCACAGCCTCTACGACACGTACGAACAAACGCACACACACCAAAACCTGACCAATTGTGGGGCTATAAAAATGAAGTTTTCGACCAAGTTTACTGAAAATCCGTCTAGTAGTTCTCAATATATCTTGCAGGCAAGACCTGTATTTTCATGAAAATGCATGTCTGTAAGGGACATACGTACAGATAGCACAGCCTCTACGACACGGACGAACAAACGCACACACACCAAAACCTGACCAATTGTGGGGGCTATAAAAATGAAGCTTTCGACCAACTTTAGTGAAATTCCGTCTAGTAGTTCTCAATATATCTTGCAGGCAAGACCTGCATTTTCATGAAAATGCATGTCTGTAAGGGACATACGTACAGATAGCACAGCCTCTACGACACGGACGAACAAACGCACACACACCAAAACCTGACCAATTGTGGGGGCTATAAAAATGAAGCTTTCGACCAAGTTTAGTGAAATTCCGTCGAGTAGTTCTCAATATATTTTGCAGGTAAGACCTGTATTTTCATGAAAATGCAGTCTGTAAGGGACATACGTACAGATTGCACAGCCTCTACGACACGGACGAACAAACGCACACACACCAAACCTGACCACTTGTGGGGGCTATAAAAATGAAGCTTTCGACCAAGTTTAGTGAAATTCCGTCTGGTAGTTCTCAATATATCTTGCAGGTAAGACCTGTATTTTCATGAAAATGCAGTCTGTAAGGGACATACGTACAGATAGCACAGCCTCTACGACACGGACGAACAAACGAACACACACCAAAACCTGACCAATTGTGGAGGCTATAAAAATGAAGTTTTCGACCAAGTTTAGTGAAATTCCGTCTAGTAGTTCTCAATATATCTTGCAGACAAAACCTGTATTTTCATGAAAATGCATGTCTGTAAGGGACACACGTACAGATAGCACAGCCTCTACGACACGGAAGAACAAAAGCACACACACCAAAACCTGACCAATTGTGGGGGCTATAAAAATGAAGCTTTCGACCAAGTTTAGTGAAATTCCGTCTAGTAGTTCTCAATATATCTTGCAGGCAAGACCTGTATTTTCATGAAAATGCATGTCTGTAAGGGACACACGTACAGATACCACAGCCTCTACGACACGGACGAACAAACGCACACACACCAAAACCTGACCAATAGTGGGGGCTATAAAAATGAAGCTTTCGACCAAGTTTAATGAAATTCCGTCAAGTAGTTCTCAATATATCTTGCAGGCAAGACCTGTATTTTCATGAAAATGCATGTCTGTAAGGGACATACGTACAGATAGCACAGCCTCTACGACACGGACGAACAAACGCACACACACACCAAAACCTGACCAATTGTGGGGGCTATAAAAATGAAGCTTTCGACCAAGTTTAGTGAAATTCCGTCTAGTAGTTCTCAATATATCTTGCAGGCAAGACCTGTATTTTCATGAAAATGCATGTCTGTAAGGGACACACGTACAGATAGCATAGCCTCTACGACACGGACGAACCAATGCACACACACCAAAACCTGACCAATTGTGGGGGCTATAAAAATGAAGCTTTCGACCAAGTTTAGTGAAATTCCGTGTAGTGGTTCTCAATATATCTTGCAGGCAAGACCTGTATTTTCATGAAAATGCCGTCTGTAAGGGACATACGTACAGATAGCACAGCCTCTACGACACGGACAAACGAACGCACACACACCAAAACCTGACCAATTGTGGGGGCTATAAAAATGAAGCTTTCGACCAAGATTAGTGAAATTCCGTCTAGTAGTTCTCAATATATCTTGCAGGTGAGACCTGTATTTTCATGAAAATGCATGTCTGTAAGGGACATACGTACAGATAGCACAGCCTCTACGACACGGACGAACAAACGCACACACTCCAAAACCTGATCAATTGTGGGGGCTATAAAAATGAAGCTTTCGACCAAGTTTAGTGAAATTCCGTCTAGTAGTTCTCAATATATCTTGCAGGTAGGACCTGTATTTTCATGAAAATGCATGTCTGTAAGGGACATACGTACAGATAGCACAGCCTCTACGACACGGACGAACAAACGCACACACACCAAAACCTGACCAATTGTGGGGGATATAAAAATGAAGCTTTCGACCAAGTTTAGTGAAATTCTGTCTCGTAGTTCTCAATATATCTTGCAGGCAAGACCTGTATTTTCATGAAAATGCATGTCTGTAAGGGACACACGTCCAGAAAGCACAGCCTCTACGACACGGACGAACAAACGCACACACACCAAAACCTAACCAATTGTGGGGCTATAAAAATGAAGCTTTCGACCAAGTTTAGTGAAATTCCGTCTAGTAGTTCTCAATATATCTTGCAGGCAAGACCTGTATTTTCATAAAAATGCATGTCTGTAAGGGACAAACGTACAGATAGCACAGCCTCTACGACACGGACGAACAAACGCACACACCCCAAAACCTGACCAATTGTGGGGGCTATAAAAATGAAGCTTTCGACCAAGTTTAATGAAATTCCGTCTAGTAGTTCTCAATATATCTTGCAGACAAGACCTGTATTTTCACGAAAATGCATGTCTGTAAGGGACATACGTACAGATAGCACAGCCTCTACGACACGGACGAACACACGCACACACACCAAAACCTGACCAATTGTGGGGGCTATAAAAAATGAAGCTTTCGACCAAGTTTAGTGAAATTCCGTCTAGTAGTTCTCAATATATCTTGCAGCCAAGACCTGTATTTTCATGAAAATGCATGTCTGTAAGGGACAGACGGACAGATAGCACAGCCTCTACGACACGGACGAACAAACGCACACACACCAAAACCTGACCAATTGTGGGGGCTATCAAAATGAAGCTTTCGACCAAGTTTATTGAAATTCCGTCTAGTAGTTCTCAATATATCTTGCAGGCAAGACCTGTATTTTCATGAAAATGCATGTCTGTAAGGGACACACGTACAGATAGCACAGCCTCTACGACACGGACGAACAAACGCACACACACCAAAATCTGACCAACCCGAAACATAACGGGGACTGCCAATTTATTTGAACGAGGACAGGGGATATATGTGTGCGTGATCTCGTGTTAATTTTTGTGCGTGGTTAGAAGTCTCCCTTTCGGAAAAGATGGGTGGTTATGAAAATAACCGTTGGAATATGTAATAATAATAATTACATCGTTGAGAGGGTCTGCTGTCTTCTCTCAGCACAAATAAAGCATGTCAAAGGTATCAATTGACACACTATGGGCATGTTGGCTTGGGCACACGTGGGTATTTGTGCCCGGTGATGGATGCATCTTTCACACAATGCCTGATGACCGCAAGGAGAGATGGCGAACTTTGCAAACTGGCTACTACATTCCACACAATGTAAATATAAGTTGCTTTGGCGTTCCGTGTTATAGCCCAATGTTGATGTGGTGATGGCCCATACATAATGCATTTCGTCTTCGATTTTTTTTTGCCTTATTTTTCTGTCTCTTATCCTCTTTGTCCTTGCATCTTTTCTGTTTTTCCGCTGCTGGTCCCTCTCTCTATTCATTCTGTCATCTTGGCCTTCTTCTGTATCATCGGTTCCATCTTGTCCCTGTTCTTTGTCTTTATCTTGTGGTTTCAACATATTGTCAAAACATGGGTAGACGTCGGGAGTAACATCCGGTGTAGCTGCAAGGGCGAAGAAATTATCCAGCTGCGATGTTTCTGGGGGATTTTCACAATGGGCTGTAGTTGACGCAGGATAGTTCCGGGCTTGAGGTGGTGATGGAGGAAATAACTGTTTCATTATGTCATCTAGCCAGGGTTGATCATCTACCAAATTAATGATACCGCCGAGAAGTTGTTCTTCATTTTCATCATGATTTGTAAACAAGTCTGGTGTGTCAATATCGAGGATTTCAGCCAGGGGTGGTTCCATGACTGGGCACTCACATTAATTGTGAATAATTGAAAAAAATACTGTGCTATTTATAGGGTAAAAACGCGGACGTTAGCGAGAGCACTCTAGCTGTGTCGTCGGCTACGCTCAACAAAAATATATTTGTGTTTCTTTTGCAATTTTAAAAGGCTATAATTTTACAATAACTATCAGTGCACCTATATATTTTATTTCCAATTAAACTCAAGCAATTGATAGTCTAGTATTAAAAAAATTTAACAACCTAACGCTAAAGTATGTCATTATTTTATTAATTTTTAGCGATTTTAAACACCATAAAGTTAGTGACGGTAGTATGAAACACCAGGTACATTGGAAATAAAATTGATTTTCTTGGCTAAACAAATACGTGTAGACTATGGATTACAGTGTTATAATAATTCCCTGAAAATTGAAACGGATTTATCGAAAAAAATAGGAAATTTTTATGCTTAAGTAACACAGCACTATACAGTGGGCAAGCCTATCTTGCACTGACTGACACTGGCCGCCATGTTGTACTCACCTCACACCACACGACACAAAAACTGGCCGCCATCTTGTACCCACCTCCCACCACACGACACAAAAACAGACCGCCATCTTGTACCCACATCCCACCACACGACACAAAAAATGACCGCCATCTTGTTCCCACCTCCCACCACAGCCGACTAAACTATAAATAACGTGTATATTGACATTTATTCACAAAGACAATCATGAGTTCCAGAAGACGAGCCCTGTTTACACACCACCCGCCTAGAGATCCGAGAAATGCTGCTGCGGCTGCTGCTACAGAACATAGAGAGATAGTTAGCGTTGAAGAAGCTAATGGAATGATGATAACGACAAGTTTTCAGCAAGTTATTGAAGACGAAGCCGCGTTAATACGCAGTACAGAAGACCTGGCACAGCTCCGGCGAGCTGTAATTGCAGAAGAAGATGGCCGATTGCAACGACAAAGTCAAGACCAAAACCAAGAAATAGACACAATGATGGCCATAAAAGAGGATGATATTAGTGATGAAGAACAAACCCAGCTTCCATGGTTAACTAGTACACCTCCATCAACAACGCCAATTATAACGACGACGCCACCGCCTTGCGAAACTCCATCGACTTCGGAAAAACCACCACCATGCTCTTGGAGCGAAGCCGAGGTAACCCGCCTCAACAAAGTGATTAAGGAGATGAAAGAAGCCATGAATGGAATGGAGACGACAATGAAAGGAATGGACGCGGAGATTAAAAAACAGGACAAACAAATTCATAGAGAAGAAAAAATATCACGATGTAGTGTCTGCACAGATGAGGAAAGTAAATACGCGGTTTTACCCTGTGGTCATTTATGCATATGTCAGGATTGCTGGGTGACGCTGACGTGTGTTGGCGATACGTGTCATTGCGTTGAGGCTGGAGAAAACCATCTCAAAGTGAAGTGTCCAATCTGCAGGAAACACGTGGGTGGCATCAAAAGAATATTCCGTGCATAAGTGACGTATAACACCAAAGGCCCTTTTCAGGGCCAACCCCATCTTTCCGAAAGAGAAAACTTCTCAAAAAAGCACAAAAATTAACACCAGACCCCATCATCCTTTTCCCCCAAAAAAAATCAAAGAAAAATTTTTTTTACTATTTTTTTCAAATTATTGAAAAAAAGGGGAAAAATGGGGGGAGGGGGAGGGAAATGGAATAGCCAAAAAATTTTTTTTTTTTTTTTTTAAAAAGGAAAAAAAGATTCATGGAGCCAAAAAAAATCTTTTTCATTTTCTATGTTTTTTTAACAATTAAAAATTGAAATTAAGAAAGGGGAGGGGAAATTGGAGGGGGGGACAAGGGGGAATGCAAGGTGGATGGAATAGCCCCAATTTTTTCTTTAAAAATGAACCGATGAGGTCGAGTGAGGTATCAAATTGAAGCTTATGTGAAGGGGCATGTAATGGGTTGGGTATGGGATTGAACTATCGGCATTTTGCGCATGCGCGGTAGCCGAAATGTATGGAAATAGACGTTTTGGAGGTAGGAGATAGCCAAAAAAAATTTTATTTTTAAAATGGACCAATGGGGTCGAGTGAGGTATCAAATTGAAGGTAAAGTGACGGAGCATCTAATGCGGTGGGTGTGGGGTTGAACTATCGGTATTCTGCGCATGCGCGGCGGCCGAAGGGTATGGAAATAGCCTTTTTGGAGCTAGGAGAGCCCCTAATGGACCAATGGGATGGAGTAAGGTATCAAAGTGAAGCTTATGTGAAGGGGCATCTAATGGACTGGGTGTGGGGTTGACATATCGGCCTTCTGCGCATGCGCGGCGGCCGAAGGGTATGGAAATAGCCTTTTTGGAGCTAGGAGCGCCCCTAGTGGACCAATGGGATCGAGTAAGGTATCAAAGTGAAGCTTATGTGAAGGGCCATCTAATGGACTGGGTGTGGAGTTGACATATCGGCCTTGTGCGCAATTTAAAAAAAGAATGAACACTAACAAACAATAGAATGAACACTAACAAGCATTTTTTATTAACACAAATAGAATGAACGTGTTCACAAGGGTATTGAATTTTAATACAATTATATCTGAGTATTGAATTTTTTTAATACAATTAACAGTAAAAAAAAACTCTGTGAATTTTAAATACAATTATACGCTCTCAAGATCAATTAACAATAAAAAAAACTCTTTTTAATACAATTATACGCTCTCAAGATCAATAAATGTGTATGGTAAATGTTTTTTCAACACTTGTTCTGTTCAATAGTTCTCCAACAAGACTTGTTTGAATTCATCCTCATCTTTCCGGCCTTTGTGAACGTAGATGTACGTGATAATCTCTTCACGTGGAATTTTGGGAGGACAGGCCGCTTCTACTGCCCGGGGAATTTGCCTCTCCGTCACGGTCTGTAGTGCTTCAGTGATCAGTGCGTATGAGGGTACGCTAGTGTCCTCGGGAATTTGAGGTCTGATGAGATCCAGGACTGTATCGATGTACTTCTGAGAAATATAGTGAGACACCTGGTGGGCCACAGCTTGACGAATTGCACTTGCGAGACTCTGCAACTCTCGCCAGGACGTTAATTTCAAAGTGACACCCTGAGGACAAGCCACAAGCTCTTGCGTATCTAACCGCCTTCGCCATTTACGGATATGCACCAGGAGCTGGTCGTTGTAATAGGCACAGCTCACATAGATGTCGTCACCCACATGAAATTTCGCTTCGTCACTCCCCTGGTCACGAATAACCGCATCGATGGCGTAATCAAGGGTCTCCAGTTTTTGCCAGGAAGCGTAGGTCAAGGCAATATGCTTACCGGGTCTGTCGTTAAAGCCCGCTGCATTAAAATGCACTTCTTCGTCTTTCACACTCACTGTTAAATAGGGTGAGAGGTCCCAAATGTCCATGTGAGCTGCCTGGTAAGCTTCCTGGATGAGGTTGTTGATCTCCTGGACAGACATAGGAAGTTCTACCTCTTGTTTCACTGGCTGCTCAACCACAGGTATTTCTAACGGTGTTAGTCGAGGGCGTTTGGGTCGTCCAGCATGTTTAGCAGGTGTAGTACTCTCTGGGCTAGTGGTGTGCGTACGTTTGCTAGGTGTACGCTCTTCGGTCGTATCCATCACTAAGATATCATCATCTGGTATAACGTCGTGGACTTCAAGTAGATCTGCTAGTTCTTCATTTTCCGTCTTCTTCAGCGCCTCCACGAAGGCTAGAAATGCATAAGGACCACGGCGCAGTAAACCGTCGATGAGTTTTCTGTTTTGTCCTGAAGGGGTCTTCTCCGCCATGATATCTTCGACACCCTGTTTCAGGAGTATGTTATCGGCCATAAGCACATCACATAATGCCCCCACATGCTGCATCTCATCAATCAGGCGAACACGGTTCTTTCGAAGCGTCACTAGGTCGGCTGACTCCATAACTATGGGCTCAGGCTGATGAGTAACTGCTACGGTGTAAAAGTCTGGTGAATTTGCACTGGTAAAAGTGAAAAAAGTCAAGGATTCTCCACAGCTCATACAAGCGGACAGACAAGCAGGCTGGATGGCTGGCTGGCTGACTGGCTGGCTGGCTAGAGGTGAAGCAGACTAGAGGTGAAACAGGCAGGCAGGCAGGCTGGTCAGGTCAGGTAAGTCAGAGTGCTCCACAGAGTAGTGCAATGAATACATCCCTACCCTAAAAATCGACTCCTTTTATACGTTTTTCTATCCACCTCCCACCACACGACACAAAAACGGGCCGCCATCTTGTACCCACCTCACACCACACGACACACAAACAGGCCGCCATCTTGTACCCACCTCCCACCACACGACACAAAAACCCGCCGCCATCTTGTACCCACCTCCCACCACATCACGACACAAAAACTGGCCGCCATCTTGTACCCACCTCCCACCACACACGACACAAAAACTGGCCGCCATCTTGTACCCACCTCCACCTGACACACAAACAGGCCGCCATCTTGTACCCACCTCCCACCACACGACACAAAAACCCCCGCCATCTTGTACCCACCTCCCACCACATCACGACACAAAAACTGGCCGCCATCTTGTACCCACCTCCCACCACACACGACACAAAAACTGGCCGCCATCTTGTACCCACCTCCACCACACATCACTCACGCATGCGCACACCCCCCAATACCCCCCCATTATGACGTCACAAAAGGTTCTGCGCATGCGCAGTGAAGCGCTATCCACTCAGTTTACCGTTTGTATACTACTAACGTTTCTGATTAAACGAAGTCTGAGCGGTAACTTTGGTGAGTTGTATAGAAAGAACAGTAAACTTCGACTTCGTGTCAATGGATTGGCTTGGGTATGTGTACTGTAGATAGAGGGTAGCCTTGTCAAATTTCACCAAACGCAGTTTGTCGATCGCAAATTGAGATTGATATCCGCATTGTGGGAACAAAAGAAAATAAAAAAATCAGACAGCACCAGAAATTCAGGCTCTCGGATAAACCCTGCACCTTATCTCTGTGGAACATTGCATTCTAATTAGCTCTACTTTCACATGGAAACTTTTGTTTTTTGGACCTGGCCTGTAGGACTTTCTTAGGCTGTAGTCAAACTAATTGTCCTACACTGTAATATACATCCTATATGTAACTCGTGATATACAGAACATCAAATTCACAGCTGTAGTGTTTAATTTTGATATATTGCCTGCACACACATAATTTTTAAAACGAAACGTACTATTAGTAGAAAATCATAACAATATTATTATATTTTCCTGGAATAATTGTGACAAAAGAAATAGAGTATGTCCCTTTTGAATTCAGTGATGATTTGAAAATTAGTTAACATTATGTCAAGTTCAAAACAGGTCATCCTAGGCGGATTGTTATATAAATATGGAGGTTTAAATATACAAAAATATATCGTCATGTTTTAATCAGATATTGCAAAGTGCAAAGTCAAATTATAGTGGGTGTGTATGGACATCATTGGGGCACGTAGGAGGGTGTTACGAAAGCCGAGAGGGGACTTCTGACTTCTGACTTCCGACTTCTGACTTCCGACTTCTGACTTCCGACTTCAGACTTCGGATTTTTTTTCTTTTATAATGCATTACATATTAAATTATGAAGCATGGAATAACACAGTATCATTATTATGGCATATTCTACTTAAAAATCTGCTTGCATGTACTTATAATAATCAGATAATCATTGAAGTTTATCTTGAGCTATGTTCTAATTATTAAAATGCGATTTCTAATGTAAATAGAAATGCCCTATGTCAAAAGTTTTAGGCGCCTCATTTACATAATATAATTGCACAATTTGATACCTTACGAATAATCACATTTAATGCGCCCTTTCCACATTAATCGTTGGACAATGCTGTCTTGTCCCAGTGGCGGCGAAAGGTGCACAGCACGTGGACCACCGCGTGATCTCCGGTTCGTTCTCATGATCCTCTATTATGTTTATAACATGGAGCGGGGTTTTCATGTATTGATAACTGATGTAAATATGATAATATGAATGGATGAAATATCCCAATAAAGGACTAATAATCTTACATTTATGATAATTTTAACAACTTCAGGTCGAAAATATACCAGTCATTATCCATTAAAATGTATTCTGGGTTAACCCTATCTGGCCTGTGCTTTTGGGATCAGTCCAGGGGGCATTTCGCTCCCCCCCCCCCCACACTCCGTAAATATTTAAAAAAAATGTGGTAAGGTAATGTACCTAATGCCACAGATAAATACGACTCAATTACATAAAATAATTGCACAATTCTATTCAACAGATCACAATTACTTCCAAAGCATTATCGAATAATATAGTATGATAATTTACGCATCAATGCGACAAGGAGATGTCATTATATTTATCGATTATTCAAATATTATTTACGATTTTCTGCTTTCCTAGGACACACAAAATAACTAAACCTAATTTTGTCAAGCCCAAGCCAAATCATATCATAAGATCGTACCATTACTTCCAAATATAATTAACAAATAATATAAATATTGTTTGTATCAAGGCATTTTAGTTCTCTCCCCTCCCTTCTCCAAAACTCTTCATAATTTTGATTACTTAAAGGGAAACTCAAATGGAAAATTAAAACTTCTGTGGGGGAGATATTTTGTTGCCATATATTTCTGAAATTGCCCCCATTGTTCTCAATTTTTATTTTATTTTTTATTTTTTTTGCTTGTAAATATTTCCCCTGGTTGATGAGAAACTTTCTGGAACTGGTGAAAATTTGATATGCAAATGAGGTATTGGTGAGTTAATTAGATAGACAAATAAGGATATTTAGGATTCTGACATCTTTGCAGTCCATGAACTTGTGTAAGGAGGTGTGTTAGTTGAACTGAATTTTTAATAAATATGAAACGCATAGACCTTTGTTACACCATATTCTTTAATAAGATATCATAACCCGTGCAATTTCCAAAATAAAGCCCTTTGTAACCTGTTGATATGAGAACCGTATTTCTATAAATGCTTAGAACTTTTTAGAACTAGTTTTCATGATGCTATAAATAAGCAATATTACAAATAAAGAGATTAGACTTATAATAGATTTGTGACAATTCCAGTATAATCTAGCTCATTATCTTGAGTATTTCGTGACATCACCAAATATCATTTGCAATAAATTTCATCAATAGCAGATTTAAACTTCAAACGCAATGTCTCTGTAACCGTGGCCTAAAACTGGATCTAGATCATTTAAATTGCCGATACTAGTAATCAGAAAGATCAAAGCACAAAGTCACAGACGGAAATATAGGTATTATTATCATGTATGCAGTTGCAAGGGGTGAATGGATGTACAAAATTCTGAAGTCGGAAGTCAGAAGCCGGAAGTCAGAAGTCGGAAGTCGGAAGTCAGAAGTCAGAAGTCGGAAGTCGGAAGTCAGAAGTCAGAAGTAGGAAGTCAGATGTCCCCTCTCGGCTTTCGTAGGGTGTGGTGTTTGAAGGAAGAGATCCGGGTTGGAGATATTGGCACTCAGAATTGACCAGGAAGTTTATTACCTGGACATCGCCCATTCATCAGCATTGACATAAAAACATGCTTTTACATCTGATACAAATATTCTGACTTTTTCCTCATTTGTTCGTTTCATTTTGTGAAATGGTTCTTCGGCGCTGGAAATCTAACTTGCTATCAAGCCGAGTGTAAGGCCACCCCAATAAACATACCAGTGATGTTCAAAAGTTGTAAATCAATTTTTGAAATGCTTTATTAAATTGAATGTTTATTGAGACGTTAATAAAATACGTCTAGCACCACTTGTGACTGAGCATATAGACCAGTTGAGGAAGACTGTTTACATTGTTACAAGTAGGGACATGCTCACACTAACCTTCTCACTTCAACGGTATAGATTAAATATTAATGTTCGATAGAACCGTCATAAGATTGCCTGAGTGGGCGATTGGACCTATGTTTTTAGATAACAGATTAAATTAACTGCAGAAGTAATGGTGTTTAAGCATCACGTGACTCCACTTTATTATGAATATTATCCTATCATAATCCACTGTGTGGTTTTGGTGTATGGCCAGGATAAATTGGTTATTAATATTGTGCTATCATAAACCACTGAACCAAGGTGCTTGTTAATATTATGGAACACAAAGAATGACTCTCGGAACTGAAGCTGAAGGCAAACGGATCGTTAATAAAATACTGGTAAGTTGTTATTCTACTTTCCGTGAATTCATACGAGTTTGAATCTTCAATGAGGTTTTACCACATGTTTCATAGCATGCACAAGGTGCTTAACATATTATTTCCTGGTCACGTGTATTACATAGTTTATTATTCCCTGGTCACGTGTATTACATAGTTTATTATTCCCTGGTCACGTGTATTACATAGTTTATTATTCCCTGGTCACGTGTATTACATAGTTTATTATTTCCTGGTCACGTGTATTACATAGTTGCCAAAACAGCTGCAGAATTGCACGTGTAATGGGTTCATTTTTGGGTGAGTAAATACATCCATATGGCGGCCCTGCATCAATTTTGACAAAGTTGTTGCCACAAGTAGCATGTGTACGTGATACATGTATTAGTATTTTGTATATATATGTCTGTATTTTAATATCTATTTATATATTTTTTTATTGTTTCACTTTTATCTGTGTTGGTCGGTGAAATAGCTTGCACAAGCTAATGTTTTATATTTAACTATTGTACCGTTAAATAAAGCTTCTTGAATCTTGAATCTTGTAGCATAAAGCTAATGGTTTTTCCCCAAAGTTTTATGGCGGAATCCATCAAAAAATGCATGAATGTCGGCAAAACAGCCAGTGAAATTGCATTACTGTTTTAGCATGACCCAAGTATGTAATGTGGAATTTCATTTTTCAATTTTATCAAGTTTTGGGGAAGCGGGAAAGACGTTTATGTCACTATAGAATTGTAAATACTTATATTGATATGTCATTTATTAGGTTGTAGCAATATAATCTTGGATTATAAGGTTCCCAATAATAAATGATAAACTGGCGTTTAATATTTGGTGATCGACACGATATCAAGACGATCCCGTGTGGGGGTATTTATCGCAACATTTTTTTATTTTATTTTTTATAAACTTTCGTACTGAGGTATTATTTTATATGGATTATGTTGCCGTCGAGTTATCATACCTCATTATTTTTATCCTTCCTAGATAAGAACCCGCTCCCAGTTGATATTGGCAAGACAATTCAAATTCACTGGATCGCGTGATAAATTCACTCGCCACATACAGTTATGTTTCCGCACATCTTCCAATAGGAGAATATTTGTTGGAAAACTGTAAAGAGAACAGTAGTGAAATGAATTGGATAATGTGTTAGTCAGATTTCAAGGCAATTTGGCAGGTACGTAGGAACGCTGGCAAAGTTATTCAGCAAAATCATGGCAATTCTACAGGTAATGAATGACCTGGTACCCTGCAGAAAGCCTAAATCTCCCCCCCCCTCCCACACAGGCTCATTTTCATTAGATTTCCGACTTAGCTTTGTTCCGCTATGTAACTTTGTAACACTATCGAGACATTTTGAAGAAAATGACATACAAAATCCTTAGCCAGAAAATTTTTGGCGCAATTCTTATCAATCCCACAAATTAGAGGAGTGATGATTTATTAAAACTGTGGATTTGGTATTGGTCGATTTGACCCACCCATACCCCCCGGGGATCTGACTTACTTTGATACCATCTTGGATATCTTCAAATGACGATATCTTCAAATAGAACTTGTTACAGTATGAAAATGCACAATTCATGTCATCGGTGTTCCGACTAAAAAACTAACCTGCACATTACACATTTTGATTGAGGACAGACAGACACTCAATTTGCAGAAGGTACATTTTATATGTCCGCCCAACTGTGGGCGTTAAGTAGACGTTTACATTTTATATGTCCGCCCAACTGTGGGCGTTAAGTAGACGTTTACATTTTATATGTCCGCCCAACTGTGGGCGTTAAGTAGACGTTTACATTTCATATGTCCGCCCAACTGTGGGCGTTAAGTAGACGTTTACATTTCATATGTCCGCCCAACTATGGGCGTTAAGTAGACGTTTACATTTCATATGTCCGCCCAACTGTGGGCATTAAGTAGACGTTTACATTTTATATGTCCGTCCAACTGTGGGGGTTAAGTAGACGTTTACATTTTATATGTCCGCCCAACTGTGGGCGTTAAGTAGACGTTAAGTAGATATTAAGTAGACGTTAAGTAGACATTAAGTAGACGTTAAGTAGACGTTTACATTTTTTAAGTTATTTTCACCAATCCCATAGCTATGCTGACAGAGTTACCATGGTTACGCGGTCTTTTGACCAAAACAATTTCCGACCCCCAATTGGCGACAAATGATCTTTTTGAACCTTTTATTTTATTTTACTTTACCCACAGTAATTCCAGAACCTTCCTGACGAAGTTTCATGTTATTTCGACTAAAACTGTGGCCGTACAGGTTGGACAAACAAACAAACAAACAAACAAACAGACAGACAGAGAGAATTACTACAGTTATAATAAAATGAATCATAAAAATCAAAGATTATCAACAATAAATCTGATGACCCATCGTTACATCCTTAATCTTAAATGTTGATGTTCCAGTTCTACACTTTATCGAAAGATAATAAAAATGACTTAATTTCTTGCCCGAACCTCGTAAATTGATAATTAATAAATAAGGGTGGATCGATTTATGGATTGCTTATCAAATAACCTATGGGACAGTGTATTTCAATTTCAGACAATTGTGAACCTAGGTATAAATAGTCACAGGTTTTGCACCGATATAATTCAATACTTTATATTGTGAAAACCTGGTGGGCGCAACACTTTATTTGAGTTGACCCCACAGGGTTTACAGATGACAAATGGTGAAGCAGTATGGATAACAGAACTGTATTCTCTTCAGTAGATTTAAGAAAAATAGGTTTTCTTGACTGATTGTTTTCCATGGAAAGAACGACTATCCTGTTTTAATATCTGATACGCCAGATAAGAATATGCGCATCAAAATCGGATAAACCGTTATTGCATGACACTGATGTACTCTAGCAGCACACTCTTAAAGTTGATCGTTTGTGTGACCACTTTTTGTAGTTCATTCGCAAATATCTAGATTATTACAAACAGGATCGTATGTTCAAAGTTGCGTGTTTTGAATTTCCGCAATACCGTATAGGCTCTGGTGTGGTTCTGCTAACTACGTGTTCGAAATACATACCATAATACCGCATAGTTCCTGGTGTGGTTCTACTAACGACGTGTTCGAATTACATCTACCATAATACCGGATAGGTTCTGGTGTGGTTCTACTAACTACGTGTTCGAATTACATCTACCATAATACCGTATAGGTTCTGGTGTGGTTATACTAACTACCGTACGTGATCAAATTACATCTACCGTAATACCGGATAGGTTCTGGTGTGGTTCTACTAACTACCGTACGTGTTCAAAGTACATTTACCATAATACCGGATAGGTTCTGGTGTGGTTCTACTAGCTACCGTACGTGTTCGAATTACATCTACCATAATACCGTAAAGGTCCTGATGTGGTTCTACTAACTACGCGTTCGAATTACATGTACCATAATACCGTATAGGTCCTGGTGTGGTTCTACTAACGACGTGTTCGAATTACAAATACCATAATACCGTATAGGTTCTGTTGTGGTTCTACTAACTACCGTACGTGTTCGAGTTACATCTACCATAATACCGTAACGGTTCTGGTGTGGTTCTACTAACTACCGTACGTGTTCGAATTACATGTACCATAATACTGTATAGGTTCTGGTGTGGTTCTAATAACTACCGTACGTGTTCGAATTACATCTACCATAATACCGTATAGGTTCTGGTGTGGTTCTACTAACTACCGTACGTGTTCGAATTACATGTACCATAATACCGTATAGGTTCTGGTATGCTTCCACTAACTACCGTACGTGTTCGAATTACATCTACCATAATACCGTATAGGTCCTCATGTGGTTCTACTAAATACGCGTTCGAATTACATGTACTATAAAACCGCATAGGTCCTGGTGTGGTTCTACTAGCGACGTGTTCGAATTACACATACCATAATACCGTATAGGTTCTGGTGTGGTTCTACTAACTACCATGCGTGTTCGAGGTACATCTGCTATAATACCGTATAGGTTCTGGTGTGATTCTACTAACTACCGTACGTGTTCGAATTACATCTACCATAATACCGTATAGGTTCTGGTGTGGTTCTACTAACTACCGTACGTGTTCGAACTACGTCTACCATAATACCGTATAGGCCCTGATGTGGTTCTACTAACTACACGTTCGAATTACATGTACCATAATACTGTATAGGTTCTGTTGTGGTTCTACTAACTACCGTACGTGTTCGAATTACATCTACCATAATACCGTATAGGTCCTGATGTGGTTCTACTAACTACGAGTTCGAATTACATGTACCATAATACCGTATAGGTCCTGGTGTGGTTCTACTAACTACCGTACATGTTCGAACTACGTCTATCATAATACCGTATAGGTTCTGGTGTGGTTCTACTAACGACGTGTTCGAATTACACATGCCATAATACCGTATAGGTTCTGGTGTGGTTCTACTAACTGCCGTACGTGTTCGAATTACATCTACCATAATACTGTATAGGTTCTGTTGTGGTTCTACTAACTACCGTACGTGTTCGAATTATATCTGCCATAATATCGCATAGGTTGTTCTGGTGCGGTTCTACTAACTACCGTACGTGTTCGAATTATATCTGCCATAATATCGCATAGGTTGTTCTGGTGCGGTTCTACTATCTACCATAATACCGTACGTGTTCGAATTACATCTACCATAATACCGTAAAGATTCTGGTGTGGTTCTACTAACTACGTGTTCGAATGACATGCACCATAAAACCGTATAGGTCCTGATGTGGTTCTACTGACTACCGTACGTGTTCGAATTACATATACCATAAAACCGTATAGGTTCTGGTGTGGTTCTACTGACGACGTGTTCGAATTACATCTACCATAATACCGTATAGGTTCTGGTGTGGTTCTACTATCTACCGTACGTGTTCGAATTACATCTACCATAATAGCGTAGAGGTTCTGGTGTGGTTCTACTAACTACCGTACGTGCTCGAATTACATCTACCTTAATACCGTAAGGGTCCTCATGTGGTTCTACTAATTACGTGTTCGAATTACATCTACCATAATACCGTATAGGTTCTGGTGTGGTTCTACTAACTACCGTACGTGTTCGAATTACATCTACCATCATACCGTAAAGGTTCTGGTGTGATTTTACTAACTACATGTACCGTACGTGTTCGAATTACATGTACCATAATACTGTATAGGTTCTGGTGTGGTTCTACTAACTATCGTACGTGTTCGAATTACATCTACCATAATACCGTATAGGTTCTGGTGTGGTTCTACTAACTACGTGTTCGAATTACATGTACCATAATACCGTATAGGTCCTTGTGTGGTTCTACTAACGACGTGTTCGAATTACACATGCCATAATGCCGTATAGGTTCTGGTGTGGTTCTACTAACTGCCGTACGTGTTCGAATTACATCTACCATAATACTGTATAGGTTCTGTTGTGGTTCTACTAACTACCGCACGTGTTCGAATTATATCTGCCATAATATCGCATAGGTTGTTCTGGTGCGGTTCTACTGTCTACCATAATACCGTACGTGTTCGAATTACATATACCATAAAACCGTATAGGTTCTGGTGTGGTTCTACTGACGACGTGTTCGAATTACATCTACCATAATACCGTATAGGTTCTGGTGTGGTTCTACTGACGACGTGTTCGAATTACATCTACCATAATACCGTATAGGTTCTGGTGTGGTTCTACTATCTACCGTACGTGTTCGAATTACATCTACCATAATAGCGTAGAGGTTCTGGTGTGGTTCTACTAACTACCGTACGTGCTCGAATTACATCTACCTTAATACCGTAAGGGTCCTCATGTGGTTCTACTAATTACGTGTTCGAATTACATCTACCATAATACCGTATAGGTTCTGGTGTGGTTCTACTAACTACCGTACGTGTTCGAATTACATCTACCATAATGCCGTAAAGGTTCTGGTGTGATTTTACTAACTACATGTACCGTACGTGTTCGAATTACATGTACCATAATACTGTATAGGTTCTGGTGTGGTTCTACTAACTATCGTACGTGTTCGAATTACATCTACCATAATACCGTATAGGTTCTGGTGTGGTTCTACTAACTACGTGTTCGAATTACATGTACCATAATACCGTATAGGTCCTTGTGTGGTTCTACTAACGACGTGTTCGAATTACATCTACCATAATACCGTATACGTTTGGACACACACACACGCAAGCACACACACACACACACGCGCATACACACACATACATGCACACACACATACACACACACGCATATACACAGACGCATACACACATACCCGCATACACACACACTCACATGCGCTCACACCCCACACACACACAGGCGACATACACACACATATGCATACACACACACGCATACACACACGCGCACACACCAACACACGAAAGCACACACACACGAAAGCACACACACATACACACAGACGCCTACACAAGCACACACGCATACACACGCACACGCGCCTACGCACGCACACACACGCATGCGCGCCTACACTCATTGCTCATTGCGCCGCAAGGTCAATAGGGGTCGAACTGCGCTTTTATACTACTAATCCACCCTTCACTGCCGCAAAATGCCCACTTTCGCTACTACTCGTACTGATGACGTCATAGATGACGTAAACATCCGTCAAATCGTGGTCTCCACCACGGGAACTACAAGATGACATCCCACACGACGCATTCCGACTAAGAATGGTCCCGCTCTACACCAAATACCATTCTTCACTTCCACAAAATGCCCACTTTCGCTACTACTCTTACTGATGACGTCACCAATGGCGTCACAGATGACGCCAACATCCCACAAATCGGGATGTACACTCCGAGAGCTACAAAACGATACCTCCCACAACGCATTCAGACCAAGGATGGTTCATCTCTACACCAAATACCTTCCTGCACCGCCCAAAAATGCCCACTTTCGCTACTACTCGTACTGATGACGTCACCAATGACGCGAACATCCCTAAAATGGGATGTACTCCCCGAGAGCTACAAGATGACACCTCCCACGACGCATTCGGACCAAGGATGGTTCATCTCTACACCAAATACCTTCCTGCACCGCCCCAAAATGCCCACTTTCGATACTACTCGTACTGATGGCGTCACCAATGACGCGAACATCCCTAAAATGGGATGTACTCCCCCAGAGCTACAAGATGACACCTCTCACGACACAATCGGACCAAGGATGGTCCCTCTCTACCCAAAATACCTTCCTGCACTTCTCTAAAATGCCCACTTTCGCTACTACTCGTACTGATGACGTCACAGATGACGCGAACATCCCTCAAATGGGGATGTACACCCCGAGAGCTACAAGATAACACCTCTCACGACACAATCGGACCAAGGATGGTCCCTCTCTACCCCAAACACACCTCCACGCACCCCAAAATGGCCACTTTACTTACTACACCCAACTGCGCATGCGCAGATTGACACGACTTGCACTAAAAACACGCCATTCTGAATCTACCCCACACAAGCTTCACTTTGACACCTCCCACGACCCATTTGGACCCATAGTGGTCCATCACTACCCCAAACACACACCCACATGCCCCCAAAATGCCTGCTTTCTATACTACGGCCAGACTGCGCACACGCAGAATATTGAAAGCGGACGAACCATTAGTCCACTCGGATGCTCCTCCACGAGAGCTTCAAGATAAGACCTCATACGACACCACCAGAGGATCATTATGGGCTCACCTAGACCCCAAAACGTCCACCCAGTATGGACCCCTCCCCCATAGCCAGTGGGCCTATATGGACCTACAGTGCAGATCAGCTGAAAGGTTAATTTTGGCGCACCAATGGCGCGCAAACGAAGCGTGCCGGCACAAAGGTATAGTGCGCCAATGCCCATGATTATCACCTGGCCATTGTTCTAACTCTGTTGAATGTAGTCCGTCGACATGATTGAACACAGGTCGCGCGCTATCAGCACGGTCAGACAATGGCTGGAAGCGAGCTGCGGGAAGAGCCCGCTAGCGAGGTCTTTGTTAGCGAGCTCAAGAAAATCAGTTGGGAGTCCACGTGGCGTTAATCGGCACGAATGTCTGCATGTAATTCATACCTATTAAATAACATCAGGTGTATGAATTTGTGTTACTGGCGAACACGTCGACCTCGATCAAGCGTATTTGCATTCCATCTAAAATTTGTGAAAGGAAATAGATTCAATATTTTTTTTAATCATAAACACCGCTTGCAAAATGGATTGTAATTTGTGCTTCGTCGGACACCTGCTTTCAAAGTTGACCCAGACTTGCGCGTATCAAGGAATAGCGTTTCTGGTATTAAAGTGTGGGTATTTGTTTATTGGAAGCTTCATCTTACGGCCGCTCCTCATACAGATATGCAAGTTCAAGTCATTCGTTTTTATATATTCAAAAATTCTTGCAAATTGTGTTAATTTTGACCATTCAAGAGTAAATGTCCGGGATTTTACTACCGGATTATGCAGTGTATAAATATTTAATCAGTGGGACAAGAGCCGATGAAACGAATTATGCAATACCCGTACCTTTTTACTAGAAATCCGTTGATTAATTTGATTGAAGTCTGGTAATACCTTTCTGCGGATTTGTCACCAATAAAACAGAACTCACTCCTCTGTGAAATAGATCAACCCTCATGAAATCTGGCGTCTACACACAACTCCGCTATCCAGACGAACTTTGGTACAAGTGTTGGATGCTGTCTGAACATGCTAAATATAGCCCCGCGCGACCAGTTTATCCCCACGTCGCTTTTCGTGGGAAAATGAGAACACGTGTTTGAAATCTTGCAACATATTACTGCGCAGAAGTTATATTTTACTGAACCGACAGTATGATTCGGCAGGAAGGACACCGACTGATGGGAAAATCTTTCACTTTAAGCTATAATCCATATTACTATGAAAACAGTACAGTCGACGGTAGTTCAATACGATTTCACTTGAGTACATGTACGTTTTTTTGATTGAAATTGTAGTTTAAGGGCCGCTTCCCATTCGGATTTCGCGGCCCATCAACTCAATGTTTTATTTGACATTTCGGTACATTTCTTTGTTTTTTCAATACCTTTTCCAGCGCTAAATATGTAACTAAATAAATGAATAAATAATAAATAACAATGAGAGATTAGTAGGAGATATAAATAGAAGTAAATAAGAATCGCTATGTACAAGTTCGCATGACTCTTTCTGGTACGTATACGTATATCATCGCAGGTTATTTATGCACAAAAATATGTTTTGCCGATAGTAAGTGAGATATTCAGTAAGACCAGGTAGAGTGATTTCTGTAATGAGAGACTAGGTGAGAATGGTAAAACGAACAATGGACCCACATTATTT
>JAVTVY010051761.1:0-25466 GCA_036873755.1 Hanleya hanleyi
TTGTACGTCCATCGTGGGGACCAGCAGTAGATACAGGTGTACGTCCAACGTGGGGACCAGCAGTAAATACAGTTGTACGTCCATCGTGGGGACCAGCAGTAGATACAGGTGTACGTCCATCGTGGGGGCCAGCAGTAGATACAGATGTACGTCCATCGTGGGGACCAACAGTAGATACAGGTGTACGTCCAACGTGGGGACCAGCAGTGGATACAGGTGTACGCCCATCTCGAGGACTGTCTCTAGATACAAGTGTACATCCATGTTGAGGACAAGGATTTTCGAAATCTGAAATGAAATAAAATGAAACTGGTGCATTAAATGTGAACAAACATATTGCTGATTAATGTAATATTCATGTGGAATTTGAGATGATACTCAACTTAACAGTCTTTCATTTTTTTCAAAACAGCAGACATGGCAGGGGTGCTGTAAATTGCTCTCCTGATATTAATGCAGGAGTGTAAACCAAACTCCTGAACGCTTTCTGTATATCATGTATATAGAGAGCAATGATGCCATTTCAACTTACTAGTCAATTTTAGAAATTTATGTGATCACGTTAAAAAAACAATTGTAACATCTGGCAATCCATCCTTCATCAATCCTTTTAATGCCAAGCGAGCGAGTAATGAAGTTGCATTGCTTAGGTAAGACTCCGCCCACATCAACCCCTGACCTCCCAGTTACGAAGTGCCATTTTCCTGGAACTCGGGCCTGCAAGTGGCTCACAGTGAAAATATAGGAGGAAATTTTCAAAAATATAGGAGAAATATAGGAATTTTCTGAATAAAATATAGGAAAATATAGGAAATAAAGGAGTGTAAGACAGGTATGTACTACACTGTGTGTTCCAAACTTGGTAGTTCTCTGGTGTTTAATAAAATTACTTTCACCATGTTCACTGAATGTGGTCATAGTGGTGGTGTTTCAGGTGACCTGTTCTGTTATTTGATTCAGAATAGAGTGATTGAAATGCATTTATATTTGCCGAGCGAAGGGAGGCGGATTTTTTTTTCTGAAATGTATTTTTTCATGTCAGTTTGACTCATTACAGAGCATTGATGAAAGTTTTCATGAGAAAAAGTCAAAATATAGGAAATATAGGAGGTTTTGAGGAAAATATAGGAATGACTCAAAACTATAGGAAAATATAGGAAGTATAGGAGGCACTTGAAGGTCTGGGAACTATTGGTATTAAAAATAACCTCAGACTTCAAATATGGTCCTTAGCCTCTCGATTCTGAGGTATCTCCATGCTTGCGGACAGGCAAAGAGTGTGAGACAGATTAAAATGTTATGCATGGTCATTATCAATCTATTCATATTAAAATCTTCAAAAGATTCATGATGTTGACCAATCGAAGCACAGAAACTTACCAACTTCAGATGTTGTTCCATCTACAGAGATTGACCGACTGGCTAGACCTAATTCTTGCAAACCTATTATATAAAATTGAGTGATAAATTATCATTACAGTCCCCAAAATTTGAAAAATCTATGTACCCTCAAAAAAAGGCTATGTGAAATTGACCCTAGATAACTGATAGTTCATTCATGGCTATATAGTCAATCGGTTCTTATGCAAAAGGATTATGCAGAATGGTTGCAGAATGAAAGAAGGTTTAATGATGATGAGTCTGATGCCAAACACATTACCAGCTGTTTTTATGTCTTTGATCATTAAATAATGTATTTACTATTAATTGTTCTAATATTTACAGTTCCTTCATGGCTAATTTCTTGCATCATCGTCATTCTAAATTATAGCAGGTCATGCAATATTTGACATCCAAAATTTTCCTAACCACAAGAAAGTGAAATTTCCTAATTTGAGCCCTGGCATATAACAAAGAATAGCCTCAAAAATTTAAGGCCCATACATGCAATCACAAAACCCATTACATACCATGCTCATGGCTAGCCTTATAAGACGTCAAGTAGTTGTTGTTGTTGTTTAAGCCTTGACGTCTTATGTCGGTAGCTGAAAGTGAAAAGGAAAAAAACAAACGTTCACAAAAATACGTACTTTCAAACCTCGTACGCTCCCCTGAATATGTCCTTTTCGTTCTATGATCACCTAAGTTTGGGTGAATGGTGTCATTGAGGTGTTTATATGCCTTGTGCAAAGCACATGGACAGAAACATTTTCTCAAATATTTCTACGGCTTGTTCGATTCTCAACAGCCGCCATACTTGTGTAATGCGCATGCGTCGAACAAAACAACATCCGTTTGCAAAACGCACATGGCTAGTTAGGCCACGCCCACCATGCACGTGGTCACAACTGAACAAGAATCCCCGTTCTCATTCCCCGGTAACATCATGGAGGAAACACTTCGTTCCGCCATACGTAGGATAAAAGAATCGCGGGTAAAAATCCCCTACGCATTAAAAGAAATGCAAAGACGAGTATTAGCTACTTTAATGGAGAGGAAAAACATGGTAGCTTTATTGCCAATAGGTTATGGGAAAAGTGACTGTTATGCATTTTTCCCACTTATAAGTTAACAGATGAGGTACAGTAATAATATTTTCCTTTTTTACGTATGGCAGAACGAAGTGTTTCCTCCATGATGTTACCGGGGAATGAGAACGGGGATTCTTGTTCAGTTGTGACCACGTGCATGGTGGGCGTGGCCTAACTAGCCATGTGCGTTTTGCAAACGGATGTTGTTTTGTTCGACGCATGCGCATTACACAAGTATGGCGGCTGTTGAGAATCGAACAAGCCGTAGAAATATTTGAGAAAATGTTTCTGTCCATGTGCTTTGCACAAGGCATATAAACACCTCAATGACACCATTCACCCAAACTTAGGTGATCATAGAATGAAAAGGACATATTCAGGGGAGCGTATGAGGTTTGAAAGTACGTATTTTTGTGAACGTTTGTTTTTTTCCTTTTCACTTTCAGCTACCGACATAAGACGTCAAGGCTTAAACAACAACAACTACTTGACGTCTTATAAGGCTAGCTCATGGCATGAGAGACTTGCTTCATCTGTATCATTCTTCTCCAGAATTTCAGCAATTAAGTGAATGATAAATTTATCTACTTCCTGAGATTCACATGGAGTAATAGGATATGTAATTCTTATGCGAAAATATCTTCCCTTGAGTAAAAGCTCATGAATGGCTCATGAATGTGGATCCACCAACTGCTCACCTTCGACATGTTCAACCTCAGGACATGCAGCATCTGAGATATCCTCATCGTCATGACCATCACCCTCTGGCTTTTCTGGCTGTGAATAAAATCATACATACAAATATTATTTGCTTCGCTGTTCAGCATTTTGAGCACTATACACAAAAGGGCTTAAAGCTGAAATACTAACTCTTAACAATCCAAGCTTCTAATAATTACTGTGATTACAGCGCTGCACATATAGGGCACACCGCGAAAAACCACACTGTATATATGCCATGACAAGAGCTAGAAAAATGTGGCCTTTAAATTTTGCACTAACATTCTCAGAAGATGCCAAATCACTGGTCTGATAATAAAATTTGTGATTACTATCAAGTCCTATCAACAGATCCACTTCAATTCATATCAAATGTTGGCAGTGACAATGAGATTCCAATCGTCTGCTAGAAAGTCGTATTTCCCGCTGTATTTAATATTATGGGATATATTTTAATATTATTTGTATAAATGCCCAGTGGTATGTCCAGGGCTTACTACTGCTGAAGTTTTTAATGAATTACACTGGATACCAGTAAAACAACGAATTACCTATCACAAGGCTATATTGATGTTCAAAGTTTGTACCTACTTGTATCTTTTAAACGCCAGCCCTTAAAATCAAATATTTTAGATACGATACATGGAAATACTTTGTAAACTGCACCTTGTTTTATACCAACTGTGATAGTACATGCATTTTTATTTAGTTACAATATAAATCCATGTTTGGGTATTCTTACATGTGTCAATATATATACTATTTTTTTTATATACATACACTAACTATTTTACTAACTTATTTCTGGGCCTTAATGAAGACTAGCCTTGGGCTAATTAAGCCACCCAGAATAAATAAAGTTATTATTATTATTATTAAAAAAGAAAAAGAGAAATATTATTTTTTTATATTGAAAATATTTTTTTTTTTATTACCTCGAATTCTCTCAAACAGATAATTTTTTACATATTTTTTTTCTAAAAAGTTTTTTGAAACTTACCCGAAGGCTATATGTTTGGAGGGTAGGCTCTGTAATTTGGACTGGCAATAATCCCTTTTCCGATTCTTGGACTATCATCATCATGCGTGATTAGGACAGCCATCTTGAAAATCATCGGCCACAACAACAACAACGTACATCTGACTGATTGTGATATTCATCCAAATGCTCAAACGCCTACTTCTGCGTCTATAAAAGGCAGTCTAAACTACATTCTCGGCGATAACCATGTTGAAAAGGCACATTAAGTCCTTCACAAACGGTAGCGATCGAGAAATCGCCTCCGAAATCTACCCACACTGCATACTGGGCGCCGCCATCTTGGTGGCCATCGATCATTTCATTGGCTGCGAATATATGTTAGCGCCCCTGATGGCGATATCCATATGTCAAGGGAAGTAATCCAATTATCAACGTCGGCATCCATCACAGCATGATGGGGTAGCTCATGTCCGATGAATGTGCAGGAGATTCAATAACCGTGACAAAATAACAGATATATATTTCCAAAGAAATACATTTGTTCAATCAATAACCGAAAGTGACAAGAGTTAATTGGAATAACTATTAATATCCGAACTGCATTTTAAATCAAATTTCCAAAATATGACGTATTTGGGAATATTTCAGAATAAATAATAATGAAATACCTATTTAATCTTCAATCACTCTCGGAATTAGACAGATATTTGTCCCACCTTTGAAAATATTTATCAAAAAAATATCGCATGTTGGCCCGTGTGCTGCACATGCTGGTGAAAGAAAATGACAGCTAATCCCAATTTATGACGTCACCATGGCCGTTGCCATGGCAACGGTCTGCATTTTTTTTTACCTTTTCTTCAATGTCATGATATTTCAACAAAATAACTTTGGTGACTCTAATAGCTTAACTCAGATCCACCAAAAATGATCTATTGACACAGCTGCTGTCCTTGACCTCGATTCCGTATTCCATATAACAGCATTAGCACCAAATTCAAAAAGACAGTCATAGTATACATAACATAGGCTAGTGTCCTACAAGAGAGAAGCGGTCAACAGTTTTCAATAATGCCGGCAAGACATCATTATGTTCCAAAAATATAAATTCCGTATCGCTGATCAGTATTCTTAATCCATAATAATCGTTGTAAAGTCGTCATCTAGAGAATGATGTATCTCAGTCACGCTTTGATTGTGACTGTTCATATGAGCCCCACGAGGATCTTGAAGTACATGGGTTCATACGGTCCCTAGCTCCGGGTTAAGCGGAATTACACACAAGTTACGAAACGTAGCGCCATATAGATCTTGCAACCTACGTTCGTATTTTGCTATCAGCGTGCGATATGTATCGCCAAACAACAACAAGGATGACAGGTCAATCTTTTTATTCTCCCCTCCAGCTCATCTTACCCAGGCTGGGGGAGCCGCGTTGGGTATGTTTACAATTCTCGTAGGCTCTTGTTGAATCAGAAGTCGCCATTTCAGAAAGTTCAATTTTCTGCCATGTTCGCTCTGATCCGTTTGTCCTAAGCGTCTTCGGGCAGTCCAGGTTATTGAAGCTCCAAACTCTTACTTCTCCCACTGGTAGGCAGGGAAGGGAGATGAACGGGCACCCCACACCCATCCAGTGGGACGCTCCCACACGAGTGCTTCACGATGATACCTCACACGATCCAATCGGACCAATATGGGTCCAGCTAGACCCCAAAACGTCCACCTTAGCGTTACTCATCCAGTGCGCATGCGCACAGTAACTTTTCAAAAAAGTTGAAAGTAGTTTCCACATGCGTTGAAAGTGACTTTCCACGTGGGTGTAATGTAGTTTCCACATGCGTTGCAAGTACTTTCATGAAGCTCGCCTGTCCGATAAAAGTCCAGGATATGGTCTCATCGCCAGTTCCTTTGAAGAGGAAGGAACTGCGGTCGAAGAAAACTGGCGATGAGACCATCACAATTTCGCTCTGACGACTAGCTAATGCTGCCGGACGGGTACTTGGGACTTTCAGCAGGGTATCTCGGTATGTCACAAACTGAACTCCACCGATGTCGACATTAATCCTGAATCTCTCATCAATTTCGTTCATTCCTATCTTCGCAGAGTTGATTGAATGATCATCTGCTGGAGTGATTTCCAAATCGTGCTCTTTTGTTCTAGACGACTGTATCGCTGTGGCTGTACATGCCACTGTTTTGACCAAGATAGCCATGCTGACAGACGATCGTGTTGTCGACTAATTGTTTAGCGTGCCTCGAAGATCAATGCCGCAAAGGAATGACCACGATAAGCGATGCTGAGCTGATAAAAGGCATTCTCATGGCATCAGATTGTATATCTCCTATTGTCGTATATACCCTCTGATGTCAAAGTGGGGCTAATTGCGGCGCGCAGCTTTTCTGCGCATGGCTCTCGCCCAATCAGCAGCCTCCGTTACTAAATGAAGCGAACTTGTTGAGATTACCGAATGGGGCCGAAGATTTCCGAAAAGCTTAGCGTAACTTCGGCGAGCCAATCAACATAGGCGTTGTATATCGACGAGAACGAACAGAGGCAAATCTTTGAGGGGCGTCCTGTTTAAACAACCGCACTGGTATTTGTGATCTGTCAGTTAACTCCATCATGAACGAGCAAGTAAATGTACTTCGAGCCCTGGGATTTATTGCCACATATCTTGGACCTGGCGATTGCGACAGAAAAACTACAGGAGGGACCTTATTCATTTGTATTCTCAAGCCTCGAATTACTGTTAGATCAAGAAGAGAAACGCGATTTGCTAATTATCAGGTCGCTGTTTGATCAAATCATGGAGTTAAATATCCATGATCAAATATAACGACAGAATTGACCTACCAGTACCCTTTATGATCTGTGCAAATACACACAAAGGGTGACCTATAACCTTTCAGGTCTATAAAAACTTGGCATTAAAACACTAACAGTATGAGATAATACACAAGTGTTTGAGGCGCATACAATACATGCCTCCTGTCTCCCCCGACGAGAGTACACAGGGCTCGAAACACTTCGTGCTAATACACACACGTGTACCATGAATATATACATACATGGCGGTGTCGGGATTGTACATGTACCATTCTATCATTTATAAATATGGATTGACGATGACTTTAATATGCTGATACGCAAAAAGCTTCACCAGTAGGACTGTAGGTGCGGCTTTCTGGAGTTAGTTTTATACTATAATACTGAAAATTGTGATAATACTGGTATTGTCATTTTTTAATTCAAAGCCAATTTATTTGATAAACATTTTTTAGTTTGAACAAATTTAAATAAGTTAGTTTGATAAAAAATTGCTATTTAAAAAAAAACCTGAATCAATTATTAAATTAAATCACAGTTGCACAGTTGCTGAAATGAAATCCGTTATTTTCAGACAAAATCTTAATATTATTTATAGTTATAACCCGGGAAACACATTTAACTGCAGATATCTTATTATTTAATATTTAGTACTGTGAGGAAATTAGGCCATTGATGTGTTCCGATGCATATTTCTCGTCCACCTCCTTCACTGGTTGTTTTTATTACTTGTTGCACATAAATACATAATAATATATACCTCGCTGAAGTTCAGATGAGTAATTTTGGTTGAGTAATTTTTCAATATTATATTTTGCGTTGACGTTGATTTGTGTTGTGTTACCCTCCCTCACTGAGTTCAAGACCGGCGACATGAAACACAGATATCATTCGATACACTTGGCCATAATATAATTTTCTGAAAGACGCACGCTTGTTGATTGTCTTGTCACTACCACATGCTTGATCCATTTTCCAGGGTCATTATCAATTAATGCTTACAATAGTTCTCAGCGTGAATCGGAATGCTGGCCTGTCAAATGTTGTTTACAATATGACCGCCCGTCTCCACGCGGTGATCAGCTGTGATGACGTAGTCAGCCGGAAAATATAACGCGTTCTCTCATTGGCTCAGCGGAAAAGACGGCAATGCGGCTGCGCGCCAGGCATTTGTATAGGGGTGAAGTCAGAGTCTTGTTTACCGACGGTTTGGAGATTACAAACTCTGACGTTGGGAGAATGATAAAAGGGTGCCTTTGTATTTTTGATGTTGGCGATGTGTATGTCATAGGTACGGACATTAATGCATTAGTTTGATTCGCGATATCTATTTAGAGAATAGGAATTATTAACGTCTTCCCTATGGCGCCATTTATCATCAAAGAGGTTATACTGTTATCGATATCAACCGTGTTGCGAAAATACGTACTTAAACAAATTACAATTTGAGTTGAAGCCAGATAAATGCAATCCCAAAGGAATCTACACAATTTTGCTTAATTGATAACGACAGGATTTTTTTCCAACACTCCATTATTAGTCACAGAAGGAGTCGGTCCCCCGAGGTCGTGTCCATCGCCATGGTTAATGTACACAATCACAAGGCTCCAGAGAACTCGAATGCTGGTGTTAATGGAGATGTCTGAGTCATATTGTCCACATTTTTCATTTCGCAGAATGATACGTCTGTCTATACATGGCGTTCTCTGATATGCTGTATTTCTTCCTGGAACGTCTTCGCGCACAGATTTGACGGCCAAATAATTCAACAATATAGTGTATGATATTGGGGGAATTTTGCACTTTGAGGTAAAATCCTGAAACTTGGGGCAGTTACACTACTTGACCGACTGATTAAAATCTGATAAGAAACTATTTGATTTTATTTCAATATGGCGACCAAATCCAGGATGGCCGCCAATGTAATAGCATAATCAGCCGAAAACCACTAAATTAACTTCAAATTTGCTTGATTTCAAATTATAACAAACAACCAATTGCCTCGAAATTCTTTCAAAATTGCCATCATATCCAATATGGACAGGAATGGCATATTATTTAAGGCGCGCCTAACTCTCAATTTGTTACATGTCAAAGTTATCGCACAAACTTTAGCATGATTTTATTTTTTATATCTATAGATCAACATAAAATAAGTGTATTTATATATGTATTCAAGCATGGGTATCGTAATCAAGATGACCGCCAATCGGTAGCAAAATTAACTAAACTTGAAAGTGATAAGATCAAATTCAGCCTGGTTGTACAGGTAGAACGTGCACTGAGTATTTGTGAAATAGGTGTAACATTAGGTGTCTTGCAAAATAGCCTCCATTTTGTCGACGACGTAATATAGAAAATCAGTTCTCATCACCAAATCACAAAATCCCTAAACTCGAAAGTTGAAGCATACAACCATACCTGCTTCTAGAGAATGATGTATCGCTGTCACGCTTTGATTGTGTCTGTTCCTATGAACATCATGATGAACTTGAAGTACATTGCATGGTTCATACGATCCCTAGCCGCGGGTTAAGCGGAAGTAGGACGAATGAATGAATGTTTATTCACCAATATAATATTCCATGTACATTGACATATCATATAGACTAAGTAATGGCGGGAATAAAGCCCCATGATGCGCGTAGAAATAAGCATAAATTGACTGTTTGACAATATACATTTTCATGAACAATGAAGTGCTGCTGTGAAACTGTTCAGTGTTCTATCACATAAGACTTACGTTTCGATTTGAAAAGGGAGGTTGATTGAATTTCTGTGAGTAAGTAGGGTAGTTTATTTCACTCATCACGAGAACCATCAGTTTTAACAGAATAAAACTATAAGTTAGTTATAATAGGCCTGTATATAAATTGAACTGAGAACCTCGATTATTATAGTGGTGAATGACTGATTGTTTTATAAAATAAAAATGGACTTTTTGGGGTAGTTGACTAGGGTGATCGAAGATTTTATGGGTGAAGAGAAGAGATGAGTAAATTAGACACAATTTACGAAATGTAACGCCATAGATCGTGCAAGCTACGCTCGTATTTTCTATCAGTATGCAAGGGCGTCGGAAGCGGTACGGCAGGTACGGCCATGGCCGTACCACTTTTGCGCAAAAAACGAAAGAAAGAAAGAAAACAAACGAAGAAAGAAAGAAGAAAACACAAAATAAAAAAAAACAGAAATGCAAGCAGTTTTGATAGCTTCCAAGTTGAATAAGACTCTGATCAGTCCAAAGCGCCACTGAATTCGTTAGCGGCTCTGAGCACCGGTTAGCTCTCTCGGGACAATTTCGATCGTGCATGCGAGGTAACATGTACGATCATATGATTAATGCCGGTTTGGTATTCACGTTATTTTATCAAAGAAACAAGAAAGTAATTTTCTTCATACGAATTTCGTTTTTCGCTTGTCCAATATGTCATAGGCCTACACGCTACAGGTTGTTTTGGCTGCATGCTATACCTTTACAGGTCCGTACCCGACCTTGTATTTCAAACAATATACGGCCTAACGAGCTATGGTTAAAACAGGAGCTCAATAGCGCCTTATTAGTCCGGGAGCATGGACCTGAAATTTTTTTTTCGTTCAACACCCACTACATCTAAGGTTTGACTAGACAAAGTGGTAGAATAGACCTTGTAGAACACCCCCAGGTAGTATGTACGATCGAATTGTGGTATCACTTTTTTTCTGCAAGCCATTTTGTAGGCCAACTGGTGCGGCTGGACGACACTTGGAAAGTTGGGGGGTAGGGGTAACTTAATTGCTTATAACTTTGCCACTAATCAAACGATTTTAATGCTTTTGTTACCATTACATTCGTCTTAGAATGTAGTTGAACGACATATAACAATAATATACCTGTGACCTGGTATGAGGGCACTAAAGGTCAAAAGGTCAAAGGATACATGACAGGAAATTTTACATACTTTAGGTAAGGATATATTGCGTATGACTTTCAAGTCGAGCACTTACTATAACACGAACTTGCTTTGTTTAATTTGCTTAGTTATCAATGAAAATAAAGGATGTGCGGAATATATCTCCATGGTGAGCAATTAACCCAGTGAATGGAATATTAAACGTTACTAACAACTGTCTGTCAGAAGTTAAAATGTCATAATGTTAGCTCGATCAGTCCATGGGGTGCTGGGTCCTTCTTCATGAGAACGGGTTGCAGAATACCATCCTAGATGCTCCAGCCATGGTCTTCCGATGCAGACAGATCTTGCCTGGCTTGAAAGTTAGCCCGCTTTATATGCTGGAAGAGGCTGTTAGAGGTTGGAGGTTGCCCCTCGTTCTTCTATCCCTTCTGGCAGAATAACCAGTGCCTGACGTCGTCTGCTTTCCTGCCTGCCTTCTCGTTCCTTGTGTACAATCTGCACACGAAGGCTTCACATGCTGAGACCGTATCTTCGCTGAGTGTTGCATCTTTGCCCAACTGCGACACGCCGTTCTGATACATCTCACTCTCACATATTGTATTCAAGGCTTTCTTCTTACCAATTCCAAACATTGAACTGTTGGAGTCGCACCCAGTCAATGCATGGAATGCGGGTAGAGCATCCCAGTTGTGAGCGATGAAGTGTGCATTACCCAGTACAGCTACGTCCATGTCAGAAGGGTAAATAACAAGTCTTTTGTGATCATGTGCTGCATGTCCTTTGATCAGTACGACCGCCCTCTTGCCATCCCTGCAGCCATCACCAAGAACAATTTGTTGACCCATTTGCGGATCCTTTTGAGCCATCTGACACCAACTCTGTGCCATAAAAGCACAGAGATTCGTCTTCTTTTTTTTGGATTGGCAATGTATTTCAGCCGCTGCTTAGGAATGGATGTAGTGGGACCATTGGGTTTTTTTATCGCCAAGGCAGTGGATGATCCAAGTTTTGCTCGCTTTTCAGCCTCGATAAGGTCATAATGTTTGGCTGCCAGCTCACCAAAGTTTGACACATCACCAGCCTTCAGCATCTGCTCCGAAGCCATGACATTCACATGTGGTGAGCTGGCAGCCGAACACTATGACCTTATCACGGCGCCATTAGGTCGGAATGGATGCATGCGTGTTGATGTGATCTTTGATCAGTACATGCCCAAGTCAATCAAGGTTGAAAAGATTGCCCAAGTCGATCAAGGTTGAAAAGATTATGTCGCTGTAAGAAGTCCCTCTGCCGAGGAAGAGATTGTTCCTGCAGGACAAATGAGCTCGCATGCACAGAGGCATGTGCTTGCATGGCAACTGAAGAGTGCCAAAACCCAGGCATCAGGGTGCGCAATTTGGACAATGAATTCGATGATTTCGACAGTGATGACGAATCATGAGGACAACCACTGTACATGGCATAAGTGCTATATCATACAACCTCTTTAACCGTGCTTTCCTGGTGACAGTTTGTTGGTGTATAATTGCATTTTTTAGGATAAGATTGCTGAGCATAATACGAATGTACTGGCTGAGATCTTTGATCTTGAAGTTATGACAGACAGTTGTAAGTAACGTTTAACCCTACCTGGCATGGGGGGGGGGGGCGAAATGGTCCCACCTACCAAACTTTCTGCGCTATCTCCGGAACGACAAAAAATGGAACGCTGAAACTCCGTGACTTTATAGTTTATCATATTGGGGTCATTTTGAGCCTATTTGCATGACCCCGAGGGGAGGATCATGGGTAAATTCAAGATGGCATCCATGTGGGGTCCCAGAAAAGTGATGTTTTTGTCATATTTCTTCAAAATTTCTGCTTTTTTATTTCACATCACATTAATATTTACTAATTTATCATGCTGTTTTTGCGGAGAAATTGCATAAATAAAAAAATCGGAAAATCTGACCGAAAAATCGACCAAAAAATGTCGTTTTTTAAAATGACGTCATCGTGACGTCATCAAAGCGGCCATCTTGGATTTTTTTTACATTTTCTGGTAGAGCCTGACCCAACGGTATAGTGTGGTAAGTTTCAGCTCCCTAGCTTAAGGGATAAAAAAATAATTAGGGGGGCGATTTCGCCACCCCCCCCCCCATGGGGGGGGTGAAATAATTCACTGGGTTATTTGCTCACCATGAAGATTTAATATTTACTACACATCCTTTATTTTCATTGATAACTAAGCAAATTATCAAGTTCATGTTATAGTAAGTGCTCAACTTGAAAGTCATACGCAATATATCCTTACCTAAAGTATGTAAAATTTCCTGCCATATGTCCTTTGACCTTTTCACCTGTAGTGCCCTGGCACCAGGTCACAGGTATATTTTTGTTATGTGTTGTTCAACTACATTCTAAGACGAATGTAATGGTAACAAAAACATTAAAATCGTTTGATTAGTGGCAAAGTTATAAGCAATTATGTTACCCCAACCCCCAACTTTTCAAGTGTCGTCCAGCCGCACCAGTTAGCCTATAAAATGGCTTGTAGAAAAAAACTGATACCACAATTCGATCGTACATACTATCTGGGGGTGTTCTACAAGGTCTATTCTACCACTTTGTCTAGTCAAACTTTAGATGTAGTGGGTGTTGAACCAATTCCATTTTTAGGGGTCCTATGGGAATTGGCTCCTGGACTATATATGTTGTATCACATCAACACACTGTTTACACTGTTCTGGCGTATATCCTATCGGGAACAAAACATTGCTCAGATGCTCTCTGTGAGCGCCATTTGGTGACCTTTTTATATAAAAAGCGCTAACGCTGCGAGGGGGTACCAACCTCTCAGGCTCTTCACCTGCTTGGTTGCTTTGCTCCTTCGCGAATTGGTCCTTCGCTTTTCAACACCCATTGCCCATTAGAATTATATCGGTTACGTATACACACAATGTGTCTAGGTTACGGTACTTTACTATACATATTTTTGTTTGTAATTCAGCATCGCAGAAAACCATCATCGATTGCGTTTTCATGGTAAAAGGGTTAGGAAAGAATTAAAAATACACTTCAATGCAGAGTGATTTTATTCGTCAGAAATCGCTCAGAACGCGTCTCCGGCGATCTAGACCCCAGGAGCTTCCGGGGCCTAGGCGGCCCCTGGACCCTCGCCTAAAGTGCTATGATAGTGGCCGTACCACTTTGAATTTGCTTCCGACGCCCCTGGTATGTGATATGTATCTTCAAATTTAAGAAACGTTGAGTGAAGGCGCTTGGTGATATAGCTCTGATTTATAAGTTTCTACAATAATGAATTGTCACTTTAATTGAAATCGTTATATTTTAAATAGGATCTAGCAAATGCTACTAGGCCATATGCAGGTCTCACTTGAGTATTACTGTCCATATAGGGATAGTTTATGATGTCGATCTTGTAATCATCTCTCTTGTAAAGTCGATGAGAGAGAAGGCCGCTTCAATTTTATAGAGATATAGGTCTAATATGATGTACCGTTAGAGCTGTCTTTAGTTTCCTTCAAATCAAGTGAGGGTAGATATATTTCATTCACTGCATAATTTATATAGCGATTATCCACAGCGAGAAGATCGCCTGTTTAGCGTTTGATGAATGAGAAGATACGTGCTTTGAATCATCGGTTGCATCTGCATCACAGGCCCGCAAAACAAGAGTTTTGGGGGGGTGTGGGCGATGGTATTAGGGTGAAGTGTCGAAATATGGGGTATCATATATATAACCCCATGCTTTATATAAATCCACAACAAGGTGTGAAACGCAATTTGGGTGAATCGAGAAATAAACGGTTTACCGGCAAATATATCATTTGTTTTGTTTTGCGGGCCTGTGATCTGCATGTAGCCATAGTAATAACACAACAGAAAAAGCCAGTCAAGAGGGGTGCACATTTAGTGCCCATTGGGACGCCGATATGCTGTTGATATACTGTGCCGTCCAAATAGTTCAACTTTCACAGACATTATTTTTGAGAAATATAAGCAACTCAATCAACAAAGAATCAATTATATCCCTGTATGCAGAGCTAAATTATGCTTTATGGTTTCTGATATTAATATATCGTCGATCAGTTTTCTTGAACAGCGAAGCTATTAATGAACTAAGACTGTCAATATGATGCTGCTGAGCGAGTGTAGAAAAGAGAGTCGTGAATTAACCGAAACATAAATAGGGCGGTGGAAAGGATGCCGGCGTGCTGACAAGAAGTCATATGACCCCACACACAAATATATAGACTGCATATATCTTAAAACATCACAAGACCAAGAATGATCCCTTGGATGATTTGTATCCGAGCTACACTGTAAATGTGGCGTATAGGATTTAAACACCATCATGACACGTTTAGGTCTAAATGTGTTTAGGAAAGTGTTGAAAATCGATACACATTTTTATTTTGACACATCACAAATTAAACACGTTGTGAATATAAACACATTCCGCAACACATAAGTATATGACATGTTTAGCATTTAAACACATTTCATGGATCTTGACACATTCCTAAACACATTCCTAAACGCGAATATTTTAGGCGTTTAATTCAGAACACAATCCTAAACACAATAGAGTAGCACAAAGCATGACATGTTTAGCATTTAAACATAATTTGTCTCCTATCTTCAACACATTACTAAACGCATATTTCATGTGTTTAATTCAAACACACAAACCTAAACGTAATATTATGTTTACATGGCGTGACAAATTTGCATATTTTGTATTTGGCTTCATTCGTTAGCTGCTTGCCCTAAAGTGTGTGAAAATACGCCTAGAAGCATTCAGATACATTCTTTCATCGTTTAGCTGTAGTTTTGAAATAGTTTTGTGAAGTCGTATAAACATCGACGACGGATTATTTCGTGTGCACTGTAACACAATCCGCGCAGTAATACACTTGTTTCGTCTGACGTCACACATTTGCGCGCGCGCGTAACGGGCATTTCTGCAAGAAGACGACAAGTGGATGTTGAACAGCAAGGTAAGAATCTTGTCTCATCCATGTTATTTATGACAGAGATGTACAGTTTCATGCCTGTATCATTCATTTTATTAGCCGTTGAATTTGATGTGGGGCCGATGTTGCGTATTAGGGAATCTGTACCGTAAATTAATGTAGTTTTTGTTGGATAAAATGTCGACATGTTTCGTCATCATGTCATTTTGCTCGCGACCAAGTAGGCCTAGACCTGCAATCTTCGAGCTTCGAAGGCAAAACGAATAGCTATTTTTCAAGTAAATTTGGCGAACCTGTTTTTTTTATTACGATTGAGATGCAATGATCTGTATCATGGTGCCGCATCAATTCATGGAATGACATGTTGGGGTGGTGAGGGAGGGAGTATTTTTATTTTCCATTTTCCAATAATTATATTCCAGAAAAGAAAAGAAATTATATTTTTATTACCAACATCAGTTGAGGTGGTGAGGGAAGGGGGGGGGGGGGATTTTTTATTTCACCGTAGTCTTCGCTTCATTGTCATTCATAAATGTATTGTTCATTCGGCATCATGTAATGGTCCAAATGTGAGCGCTGTCATTGTGGGAAATAATTATATTCCGGAAACAACATCAGCAATATCGACGAAGACACCCAAGAACAGACAAGCCATGGTGGTGACCGGTACACTTGGCGGCTATATCGTGTTCTAGTACCGTGTCAAAATTTGATCGATTAGTTTCCCTCCTGGTCATCCAATGCGCCACCGTGGATAACAAAGTGTGTTTGACGTGGTAATTTTCTACTACCGTAACCCGATATTTCACATTCATTTTATCGAGACATTATTAAACTTTGGTCATGTACACACTTTTGCGAATAACTTTATAAATACTCTTGTTGTGGATGTAACTGTCTATATATACTCGTGTTTTACTACCGAATTCCGCTATTTAACATTGGTTGCTGCCAGTGCGACGGTAGTAAAACACGAGTATATATAGACAGTTACATCCATCCATCTAACTGTCTATATATACTCGTGTTTTACTACCGAATTCCGCTATTTAACATTGGTTGCTGCCAGTGCGACGGTAGTAAAACACGAGTATATATAGACAGTTACATCCATCTAACTGTCTATATATACTCGTGTTTTACTACCGAATTCCGCTATTTAACATTGGTTGCTGCCAGTGCTACGGTAGTAAAACACGAGTATATATAGAGAGTTACATCCATCTAACTGTCTATATATACTCGTGTTTTACTACCGAATTCCGCTATTTAACATTGGTTGCTGTCAGTGCGACGGTAGTAAAACACGAGTATATATATATATACGGTGGTAGTAAATTCACTGTTTCAGTCCGATGTTTGCGAATCTAAAACTGCTTAAAGAGGGTTTTTTTTGATGGGGCCTGTTAAAAAAAATGGGGCATGGTTTTTTGGGGAGGAGAGTAATATTTCAGTGTTGAAGAATGGTTGCGGTCATTAAAACGGTAGTGGAACCTCAGGCCTTATTTTTTCAAAATCTGGCGTGAACGATTTACCGTTCGCGTGATTTTTAGCGTACGTAACCGATCGTTCGGTTACGCACCAACTTTGTTGCGTAACCGATCGGTTACGTGAAAGGTTACGTAAATTTTCGAAACAATTTGGAGCCACGTGTGGAAAAATCAAACCAGACACGGCTTACTCCAAATAAAACGTATTATTTCATTAATTATTTCACGTGAGTTCGGTGTTTATTACTAAAAAATATGCTTAGTTATGTGAAGATCGTCTACAAATGTAAAACAGAGCGTCATTTATTCAGAAAAGTTTGTTGAAACGCGTAAAACGCACCTTGTTTACAAGCTTCTGCAACGAAATCCCGGAAGCCCCTCCCCACGTTAAAGATATCAAATTGAAGGGCAACAACTCTGCTTTCATTTCAATACAACCTTATTTCAGGTCAATAGTAAAAATGCGTCGATTTTATTGGGTGAAAATGGTCATGTGTTTCGAATCCTTCTCATTCAACCCCAATAAACCCGCGAAAATGCTGGTCACCTGACGTAACCCGACTTCCTGATTGGTCAAACTGCTCCAACTGCTCATTAACATAAAATATCGTTAAATGTCGTTTGGTTTTGCTGAGGTAAGCCACACGTCGCGTAAACAAAAGGATTTTTACCAATTCACTTGGAATTTTTAATAAATATTCAATATTCGTTATGCTACGAGTAACCAGGAATACATACCGTGACATCTATAAGAATTCAGACGAGTTATTTAGTCGAGATGAAGCAAAACAGACCGTCTATCGGCATCGGTAGTATTCTGAACGTGATAAAATTCCAGTGCTTACGTGAGTTTTACGGTACATTATTTTAGCCGAAATGCGATTCCTAAATATTTCTAAAGCTGTAAAATGCCAAATATGTTCTGAATGTATGTTCAGGGTTTCAAAATGATTTATTGTGCATCAAATAACCTCCATTATTTCAATTTATTGGTCAATTCCAACGACCAGACAGTCTCCACTTCTCGGCAAATAGTTTCAGTGCCGACCTATTTCCATCTGGGCATGCGTAATTGTCTGGCCAGTGAAAACGAAACCACTCCGACACAAACAATTTAACTAGGCCATAAGCAATTCATGATTTATCAAACAACCACGGCCATGTAAATTAGCCTGCCAGTCGACAAAAGGAGAAAGAGAAAGTGGACGGTATACGCGGAAATATCGCTGTCGCCACTTTTTATTTTATTTTCACTTTGTGCAGACAGACAATGCCGACTTGTGACTTGCTGGCAGATCAAATTCGCCCCACGTGAACGGTGACCGTTCGCGTAAAATATGATTTGCGTAACCTTCACGTAACCTGAACGAGCGTTCGCGTCAAAAAATAAGGCCTGGAACCTGAGTATTCATAGACAGATGAGAATGTTAGTGTGTTTTACTAATGAATTTCATAAATTAACATTCGTCGCGGTCACTGGGGGTGATGCAAGACGGGTGTATATGAATGGAAAGGTGGCCACCGTGGATAACAACGTACGTGTATGACGTGCTGATATTCTACTACCGTAACCCGACATTTCACATTCATGTTAACAGCTTTTCAACTTTGGTCAAGTACACACTGTTGAATAAATGGAGGCAGTACGCTTTTTAACATTGGCCGCTGCCAGTGGGACGGTAGTAAAACACAAAAAATGGGGCATGGTTTTTTTTGGGGGGGGGGAGGAGAGTAATATTTCAGTGTTGAAGAATGGTTGCGGTCATTAAAACGGTAGTGGAACCTGAGTATTCATAGACAGATGAGAATGTTAGTGTGTTTTACTAATGAATTTCATAAATTAACATTCGTCGCGGTCACTGGGCCGGGGGTGATGCAAGACGGGTGTATATGAATGGAAAGGTGGCCACCGTGGATAACAACGTACGTGTATGACGTGCTGATATTCTACTACCGTAACCCGACATTTCACATTCATGTTAACAGCTTTTCAACTTTGGTCAAGTACACACTGTTGAATAAATGGAGGCAGTACGCTTTTTAACATTGGCCGCTGCCAGTGGGACGGTAGTAAAACACAAAAAATGGGGCATGGTTTTTTTTGGAGGGGGGGGAGGAGAGTAATATTTTAGTGTTGAAGAATGGTTGCGGTCATTAAAACGGTAGTGGAACCTGAGTATTCATAGACAGATGAGAATGTTAGACTTATGGATGGAAAAGTGTTGTTATGTAGACTGTTATTCCTCCACATCGGTGTAGATCCTTCTCGCTCCACCAGACGAAACACGTGCTACCCCAATGCCTCTGGCTAAAAATACCAAGCATCGTATGTCATAAATATTCATGAGCGAGAAGTCTTGTGACCATAGCGCACGTCAGGATATACATGCTCCTTCTGTCCTCTGAAGTTCAACAGGTTCCGTGGTGCAATGCTTACCACGCTGGAAAAGGAAAAAAAAAAACCACGCTGGACTCTAAATCCGGCGATCCGAGTTCAAATCTAGGCAGAAACGTAATGTTTTATTCTTTTCCTGAAACATTTGTTTGCGTTATTTTCCTTCGATGCATCTATTTGTACGTCTCATTGAAGATTGGAAATGTGTATTTCGTTCTGTTTTTACATATTGTTTCACATTTAACAAATTCCTCCACAAATTCGACAATTTCGCCGTACTCCTATAATCTTTCCCATTAAATATATTTTATATATTTTAGATCGCTCTAACTGTCTATATATACTCGTGTTATACTACCGTCCCACTGGCAGCCACCAATGTTAAAAAGCGGATTTCGGTATTAAAACACGAGTATATATAGACAGTTAGATGAACTGTCTATATATACTCGTGTTTTACTACCGTCTGACTGGCAGCGACCAATGTAAAAAAGCGGATTTCGGTAGTAAAACACGAGTATATATAGACAGTTAGATGGATCCACAACAACAGTACTTATAAGGTTATTGGGAGAAGTGTGTATATGACCAAAGTTTAAATAAGCTCTCGATAACATTAATGTCAAATGTCGGGTTACGGTAGTAGAAAATCAGCACGTCAAACACACTTTGTTATCCACTGTGGCGCATTGGATGACCAGGATAAACTAATCGATAAAATTTTGACACGGTAGTAGAACACGATATAGCCCACTTGGCTGTTCGACTTCCCCGTACCATACACTTTCTCTCCCCCCCCCCTCCGTAGGCCTACACGTGTAGTTTATGCTTTTCACGCATTGAGTTATCACCCGTAGCTATGTATGAGGCGCCGTTTGTCACTTTCTGATTTAATCTACTGATTTATAAATATCGAGTATTTAGCAGTCGGATATATAAATATCGGGTATTTAGCAGTCGGATATATAAATTTGCAAAAAATGAGCGTGAAATAAACACCAAGTTCAGTCAATTTTAAATCCTATATCAGCGAATAAAATCCGAGAAAAATTTATAAATACCTATTTTGGATTTCAAGATATATATATATCTCTCGTTGTGTTATTTCTGGGATATAAATTTCTCCACCATATATATATTCCTGATAAAGGATTTCTTATTTATATATCCAAGGTAACGTATCTTACTGATATATAAATATTTAAAAATGTGTAGTTGGGTATATATATATCCATCTTCATCTAACTCCGGATTTATAAATACTGAACTGAGAAAGTCTCATATATAGATATCCCAGTTATAATATGCTAATGAGTTGCGATACGTTTACCGCAAAAATGATGATGTCACACTAAGCCTCTTCAAGTGTACCAAAAGTCGGCAAACACCGCTCAATCATTCCGCAGATTCTCATGTGCGGTATTGTAAACACACGCTAATTTGTGGGTCATCTGTGAATATTATCGGGCAAATTTATTCAGGTACTTAATTCTTACTTTTAACCAGCGTTATTCGCAGAAGCACAGAATTTATAGAAAGCTATTATTATTAGTATTCATTATGTCTTGCCCACGGATCACAAGGACTTTTGTCACCTGAAACACGAAATAGACAATATGATCTAAACCAACACCAAAACCGACGACGTCATCGGTTTTTGAGACTCGTCAGCATACTATTAGCATACTATCAATGGGATATCTATATATGAGACTTTCTCAGTTCAGTATTTGTAAATCCGGAGTTAGACGAAGACTGGATATATATATACCCAACAGCACATTTTGAAATATTTATATATCAGTAAGATACGTTACCTCGGATATATAAATAAGAAATCGTTTGTCAGGAATATATATATATATTGTGGAGGAATTTATATCCCAGAAATAACACGAGATATATATATATCTTGAAATCTAATATAGGTATTTATAAATATTTCTCGGATTTTATTCGCTGATATAGGATTTAAAATTGACTAAAGTCGGTGTTTATTTCACGCTCATTTTATGCACATTTATATATCCGACTGCTAAATACCCGATATTTATAAATCAGTAGATTAAATCAGAAAGTGACAAACGGCGCCTCATAGCTATGCTTTTCTGTACTGGAGATAAATAAAGGTAGTTTTATAACAGGAACTACGGTAAGAAACGTCGATGAACTTTCTTATAGTGGAGGAGTAGTTCTAACAGCCGAGTTTGAAATAGTTTAGTTTACTTTTTCAATTTGCTCTGTTCATTTTCTTACATGGCAGTGTGACTATTAATGAATGTCACAGGACCTACAAAATAGGGTAGGCATTATAGGACCCTGACGCGAAATGAACTCTTGGACACCCCCCCCCCCAAGTTGAATCCTGCCTATATTAAGATGGGCACTGCCCAAGTCAGAATCAGCAGTGATTTTCATCAAAAGTAGGTCAGCTCAGAACTTGCTGGTAACAGTCCCCTAATGCACCTTCATGCCAAAAATCAAGGTTCTAATGTCAACGGTTCTCTTTATTTTGCCGACGAAAGAATTCGGATGAACTGACAAACTCATTACCGGACAATTTGCAAATGAGAGCCTACTTCATAGGAATAAGGACATGTGGACCTTGGTCACATTCTGCTAAAGTCTTACAAAGTTGCAGTGTAGGCCGAGGGGGTCAGAATGCATTGTTCGCTCAGTCAATCAATGACAAACTACTCACTATGACTATAGTAAAAACTGCCTGCATGCAACTATTTTCAGGATTTTGACTGGAAGACTCCTCTGTACCTGTGGATAGACTATGGGGTGTCTCTATGTTGATATGACAGATCAGTGCTCTCCACTGGAGATGGCCATCAAACTGAAAAATGCCGGTTTTCCATCTGCCACAGGCTTCTGTTGAAGGTTTGTAAATATATATGAATTCCTGAGTAGGCGATGCACAAAGTGATAACTCAGTTGGGAGTGGGGGGGGGGGACGTCAGAGCATAGGGGATTCAAACATAATCAGGGTGGGGTGGGGGCTTGGGGGACCAAATTCTTACTCAAATTTACCAACAGCCATTCAAGTGCACCTCTTGCCTCTTGTTCATGTTGTTGGCAACTTTTAAATCCACCTTTAATTAGTGTTAGCTGTACCGGTACATGTATTTTGTGAAAATATTTCATATGATTTATCAAAACTTCAAATGCATGACGTGTAAACAAGACTAGGTCTGTCATCTCTGTTCTTTATAAATGTATGGGAGATATAATCACGAAGGATGCGTTCTGGGTCAGTGAAAGTGACAACCCTTTTTTGACATTTCTGTTTTCACAGTTTTATGCCATATATATTTGGAAAGCTTGAATTACATATATTAATAATCCATCGAGTACAGTAATGGTGTTTCATACTCCCTTGAAGAAGTACATTCACATGATTGTAATCAAACAATACTGGTAATATGAGCTATACAATTACATGTATGCCTATTTATATAATATATTAATATTTTAATAGAAAGAAGATGCCAGAATCAAAAGTTATGATGTACTGGAACACCTCACTCGAACAGAAGATGGTGTGAAGTATGCAAAGAGTTCCTGCAACACTACAGATCTAATTTGCAGAAAGGATGTAAGTACTGTTGATGAGAAATCTCCACTTCTTTTGTTTGATTTTTAACTTTAGAGCCCCAAAGAAGCTTATTCATTTGGAGTTAAAAATACTGGCTTTGCTTGCCTTACAGTTCTTTGTATAGCTTGCCCATGCAGCTGTAAAAAACCATGAAACTCTTAACTCCACCTGGGAAAGTTGTTGATTGTCAAACCATGCTTTTTCTTTCAATGTCAAGAAAAACAGATAATCACTTCCAAGTATGCATTGCATAGTATGAATTGGTACCAAATTTAAAGATAAAAGCCTAATTGTGGGCAGAAAAGAGCTCATCAGAAGATAGCAGACATTCAGTTTCGTCCCCTGCAGTACTATGACCTAAATCATTTCTATAGAAAAGGTCACTTCATCTATTCTCTGTTGAGAAGCATTTCTCTGGATCATTGAGTGCATTTCATATGCCATTTCACCAGTTGAGAAAATCTGTGATTGCCTTATAGTGTAATTTAAATTAGGTACCCTTGTAGGAGTGGGTGAGTGAGTAGTAGGGTTTAGCGTCGTTTTCAACATTGTTTCAGTCATATCACGACGGTGCCTACATGTACCATAACACGAGAGTGCTCACAGTTCCTATAATTACCCTGGACACTGATCAGTCCAGCCAGTACAGCACCCGGTCTCCTGTCCAAGTATTGACCGAGCTTAACAATGCTTAACTTCGGTGATTCGACAAGAGCCGGTGTGTTACCCTTGTAGGATTACTGTATTCTGTTGTTAACTTTAAATCTGGTAAATTGCAGGGGTCGAAATATTCAAAATAATTTACCTGTCACAAGAGACAGGTGACTAAAAACTTTACCTGTCACCTTTAAGAATTACCTGAACATGCTATCGTTGAAATTGTCAAGTACATGTATTTCAAGATCAATGACAAAGCTACATGTTGCAAGCTAACAATAAATTAATGACACATTGTTTCTATGTACCAAGTAGCAGCTGTTTGAATGGATTTTGTCAAAGATATATTTTGAACATCAAAACAAATTTATTGGCAACCTGTCACTGGAGTCTAGAGACAGGTATTTTATTTCTGTACCTGTCTTTCAAAAATTACCTGTCCGGGACAGGTAGACAGGTGTAAATTTCGACCCCTGAATTGTGATGGCCTAATGAATAAGAACATCTGCCCTACAAGCCATGTGTTTTGGGTTCAATCTCGGGCCGCAGGAGTTGAAATTTCCACATGTCTGCCTTCCCTGGTAATTTTATAAAAAGACAGGTAGTCAAATAAAATACCTGTCTCCAGTGACAGGTAGCCAATAATTTATTTTATTTTTATTTTGGTGTTCAAAATATATCTTTGACAAAATTCATTCAAACAGCTGCAAAGTAATGCATGGAAACACGGTGTCATTAATTTATTGGTAACATGTAGCTGCTTTGTCGTTAATTGTGAATTACATGTACTCGACAATTTCAACGACCGCTTCTTCAGGTAATTCTCAAAGGTGACGGGTACACTTTTTGATCTGCTGTCTCGTGTGACTGTTAAATTAGTTTTAATATTTTGACTCCTGGGCCGGGTCAGCTTGAAAACTAACTTGTTGCTTGCTAATTTGGACTTAGTTTTAAGAGGATAGATCAAAGGCTGGGGTCCCTGTGTCAGGATAACATTCAGACTGAGAGGCCGGAAAGGACTACACTGATATTGGGGTCTGTCTGGATCATAAATTAAAAAAAAAACTTACTGGTATCAGAGTTTTCTGAAATTTGGTTCTATCCCAAAATGCTCATGTGTTTGGTGCTGGGGGGGGGGGGAGGGGGGGTCACTACAAGTCAGTTGGAATGACTTTTTTATGACAGTCTGGCCACCGGGGGCACCACCATTCATACCCATTCACATCCTGGGGTCAAATCACAATTGTGAATCTTTGGGGATTTTCATTAACGTTGATTCTCTGTTATTTCACAGCTGAAAGAGTCCAGTGGGACTTCAATACGAAGAGCCTGAAGAGCCAGAGTCCGTTGATATTAATCACCCTCACAGATGTCTGAACTGGCAACAACAGTTTCAGTGTTGGAAATATCAGCTGGAAGTGAAATCACGGGTGCCATGCAGCTCTTGC